>SZWC01007446.1:11500-26359 GCA_023375785.1 Penium margaritaceum
AAAAAAAAATGCCAGCACAAATATCTTTTTTTCCAAAATTCCTGGGATGGATGCAGTACGTATGTGTGATAACTGTTGCTACTTCACCCACATTCAACAGTTGCAACTTCCTGGACGGATGATTGAATGTGGGTGAGTGGGAACACTTTTCCCACTCATCCATCACCAGCAACGTTGTACGACTACAAAGTGCACAAGCAGGATGATTGTACATTCATTGAACAAAGATAACATTTTGGAAAACAAGAGGATATCCAAACCAATTGTGATCAAGTAAAATTTCGCCAATTGACAACATTGGTCTTAAGAAAAAAGAATGAAAGGGACCAGAAAGACTTTATCAACCCAGTCAAGGATTTCCCAGACTGACATACACATCTGTTGGTCAAAATTCAATCACAATCTGCAAAATTTGTTTCTTTAAAGACCAAACAACATCTACAAACATTGACCGTTCAACTCAAACAGTTGAATTGTACATGACGATGCGGCTTATCCACATTCATGGAAGAGGAAACTAAGAGAAGGTTCACAAGGTGTTTCCTGTAATGTTTTTGTTTACAAATGTCAGCATCCTCTGGCTCACTCGACGATGGTTTTCCATTACCATCTTCTCATTTTACAGCCCATTTTAGGTAAACATTTTGCATTCATTCAGAGTTCATGGGAAGGATCACCAAGCCTTGCTATCAACCTTTATTTCTACAAAATTTAGCCACACACATAAATTCACCATTAGGAATGCATTGTATGTGTAGTGGTTCTCAGTAATGATGCACTTTCACAATGACACAAATTAGACATCAGATCACATTTTTTACATTGTAGAGATATGTGTTGTCTAAACAGGAACCTGCCCTCGTCTAGATGCTTTCTCATCACTCCTCAATAGTGCGTATTGAAAACAAATAAAAATGGAAATACCTGCCACATTTCTATTCATGTGAGATGTGTTGGGAAACAAAACCTTTTCAGTTTACAAAACCTCATTAATGATACATCATCAGACATGAAAATTGAATATGTTTATTTCTAGGGGCAATTCAAAAACAAATTCTGCATAAATATAAGTATCGGTGATTTTTCTTGAAGTAATCCAGTCCATGAAACACTTTGGTTCTCATTTTGTTCAAGGTTAGGCCTTAGGAGCATGATTCTCCTTCCTTTTGTGTACAGGGATGCTGACATTTGTGGCTTGCGTCGAGGTACGTGGCTCACACTGATGTCCACTACTCTCTCGGACCTCCGTAGCTTAAGCTATTGTCCATGGCTCGTGCTGATGTCTGGTTGATGTAGAAATTCCTGCAATTCCTACTAATGACGGTGGTTTATTTGAAGTTTGACAATCTACCTGTTTTGAAAGTGGAATCATTGTACTTTACTCAATTCAATGCTGATGACAGCCGCCATCCTCTGATAGTATGTTCCATTTCTACTACAGACTCATGTCATCTAGGTCAATGCCAGCCCATACCCAGAGATACCAGAAGGCACTATGGCAACTAGGGTGAGGCTGATTTAGCTAGATTTTATAGTTGGCCCAAGTCGCCCATAAAAAAAAACCAAGCTGCATGTTTCCATGTAACTTCCTTCGACCTATTGATTGAGTGCAGCGATTGCACAGTTTATGTGTTCAGTTGTTTGCCTTTTTTTTTGCGTGGAGTAAAGGAACCAGGCAAGGTTTGACGCATCAAACCTTGCATGTTTACCTTTGGGGCAAGTGGCGTGGACATAGAGACGTTGGTCTGCTCATTGTCTGGTTCTGTTCAGTCCGCTTGATCCAAATTCATCCTATGGGGACAGAATTACTGTCTATGTGGACATCCTAACATAACTAAGTCATAATCCTATTTACCAACGGCTGATCCAGCTGAAGGTAGGCTACAGCAACAATTTCAAGGCCAAAAGACCCTTTTTTTTAGGGGTGAGAAAGGCTTCTACCTCCAACCATCGGCTCTTGGTTTGAGAGTTCATGAGTCATTTTATTTGTTGTCAACCTACATGTGATGGTCTTCATATTCTACAACTATCTGGTTAGTTAAATACCTTGGGTCTGGAGAAACAATCGCTATCATACAGCTGTGCCTTTCACTTCCATGCCTTGCCGTACAGTGTTCTCTAGTGGCACAACATCATGAGCTGAACGTCCACCCTAGACTTGAACCCGGCGTTTAACTTCTTTCCTGTTGGAGTTGGATAGTTGGATAGTTGGATAGAAGTTTGATAGTCCATACTCCAAGTCGATACATGGTGTTCGCACACCCCCAAGACAACAAAACTGCTCATTGCATCTTCTGTAACCACACCCCGCTCCCTACCGTCTTCAAGGCTCGCAAGGTGGTATGGCTAACAATTCTAGTGACCTAAAAAATCTCAAAGCAAATAATCATGACTCAACCTTACACATGTTGCTAAGCTCGAGCGCCAAAGATCCAACATATGCCTTGTTTTGATTTTTCTCACTATCTTTATGCTATGATGTCCTAGATGTACATGACTCCCTAAACTTGGTGAGTGGGCATTTCTGTTCTTGCTTGTGTGGTCCACTGTGCGTTGGCCTCAGGATTTACATTCCTTTTGGCTGAGGGAATTTCAGCCAACATACCCAGACTTTTGGTGTTCCGTTGTTGAAGGTTCTGAAAACTTTGACAAGTATCTAGAATGGTCGACAGAAGCATTGTGAACCATATCAATGATTCAATATCATTTGGTCAACTTCTCAACAGTGCAATAGCTTCATCAAACCATGTCTCAGTATTCGTGAAGCCACCAAACTTCTTGGTGGAGCTTCTCAAAAGGACCACTCACGGCGTGACTTTGCACGCATCGCTCGATTTGAGCACCAAAGACCCACCGTATGCCTTTTTGTGACTCCCATCATCGCATATGTAGCCTCAAATTGTTTGATACTTGTCATCAAAGTGTTATTAGTACTTATTGCAATTTTTCCTTTTGTCCCAACTCCTCGAATTGTCTACTTCTTTGCACCTTATCCCTGTGACCAACCCATTTTCTTCTTCACATAACACTTGGTATAAGAGCACAGCGGTGCGAGAGGGTTAGCCAACACATTAACTACTAGTGACAACCTCTCACAAGTCTTCAAAGATTCTCCGCCCTTCAGAATTTTGCAAACCATGTGATGTTAATGATGAATTGAGCAAGCACAGTTTACTACATGCAGTAGTAAAAGGCATAGACTACATCAATTGAGGATCAGCAGCACGCAAGCAATAACGCTCTTCAGGTAAATTAAAAAAAAATCCATTAAAAATCATTGCATCAACAACCTCAACTTCCAACCCGGCGATGGACCCCCTGGGCTCAACAAAGCATCGGCCTCCACCGTAGTATGCAGAGATGACACTTGGTATGATGGGAGGCACAGGTCGATAGGCTTGCATCAACAAATATCTATACCAAAAACAATTGGGACTCAAAAGCATTAGCACATATCTACGCCAACAACTAAATGCAGAAATGGAGGAGCGTTGAAACTCCAATGCTCGTAAAGCGAACATCACCAAGTTAAATCTTCAACTTTGAAGTGAATCCCGAATTTGGCTGACACTCCCTGACTTGTTCTACCCTATGCATGGATGGTCAAGATGTGGCTGACGAGTTTGGAGTTGTAACTCATTGATTCTTGGGTCAAAGAAAGTAAAGATAATGTTGACCTTGCAGCTTTGCTTTTGTGTGGCACGGCTTTGAGTTGGTTATCCAATCTAAAGACCATAAAACTGCAGCAGGAGAACGGTTCATGCGACCGCTCTCACATCTCCGAACGTAGATGTTCCACTTCTTGATCAATTCAACCTGACGTAAAAACATTCTCTAACATTGCTGGAGAACTGGAATAAACTTGCGCATGCCACTATTGCCCATTTGAAAAANCCTATGCATGGATGGTCAAGATGTGGCTGACGAGTTTGGAGTTGTAACTCATTGATTCTTGGGTCAAAGAAAGTAAAGATAATGTTGACCTTGCAGCTTTGCTTTTGTGTGGCACGGCTTTGAGTTGGTTATCCAATCTAAAGACCATAAAACTGCAGCAGGAGAACGGTTCATGCGACCGCTCTCACATCTCCGAACGTAGATGTTCCACTTCTTGATCAATTCAACCTGACGTAAAAACATTCTCTAACATTGCTGGAGAACTGGAATAAACTTGCGCATGCCACTATTGCCCATTTGAAAAATTGAACAAGAAATCAAACGCACAGTACAAGCTTTAATGCCTTCTTTAGTAGTGTAGTGTGGTTGTGTACATGCAAAACTTTCACAAAAACATCACCAGTACCATTTTTCCCCAACAAACTCTGTTTCAAAAACCACAACCTCAATCAACATACTTGGTTCACAATTTCCACATTTGGCATCAAAGATAACCGTCCACAAATTATCAAAGCACCAGAAAGCATCAACAACGCCAACTACAATGCTTGCATGCAGGAATCCAAAAGCTGGTAACCCCAAGGCAAGTTTTCTTATCGTAGAGGAGGGAAGTCCCAGCCGACAAAACCTCGTCCCCAATGGAGATGGATCAACAGCTCTGTTTGACTTGCAAAACACAGGGGCACATTTCCCGTGACTGTCGGAAACGGCATGAGCAGTCCAAAAAGAGGAAGAATCCAAAGAGGAAAAAATGAGGCGTCCAAAACTGTCAAAGGGGTAAGAGTAGACAATAGAAGTCCTGTCCGGTCGGAAACCTCTATGCTGACCGATCATTTTTCCGAGTGGATCACATCGCAACAAACAAGGATTCCTGAGATTGCAAAGTTTGGCGAGGGGTACAAGGACAGCCAGCCGATGATACTACTACGAGTATAGTCAAGGGGAAGTAAAAGTCACAGAATAGTGTGAGCACTACTTTATAGAGAGGCTTCTCACAGTTACGTAAGGGAAGACATGGTTTGAAAGTTAGGTTTTCATATCAAACCGGGTGTTTTCTAAGGAAACAATTACCAAAGAATCATCGTAGTTTTTTCAGGCTTTTACATGTAACACAGAAGGTGAACTGGGTGCAAGCCTCTATTGGTGTGTGAGACCTCAAAAACCAATTTCTCATGGAAATCACCCAGGTTGGTCGTGGAGATGATATCTTCTGTGAAGTGAAGTCTCTCATGAATAAACCCTCTCACGAGTATGTCCCAACCAAGCTCGGGGCGTGGTGTCCATTCTCGCCAAAGGACAACCCAAAATGGAGGATACAACTTCATCTGTCAAGTTTTTTGGCAGGTTGAAGCAGCTCGACTAGATACATTTCGATTGATGAGTCAACCCGTTAAGCTGTATTCTAGTATCCACGTGGAAACCCTAGGTTTCCAGCTGGTTTATGATAAGGAGGTGGTGGAAAAACATTTTCACATATGCGAGGGTACTTTGCTACCCCACGACGCCTCTTTTCTGATGGCTTGGCCAACATGTGTATAAAATTGTGTTCGCTATGCCACCAGGTGGAGGTGGTGATGGGCAGGGTGGTCCTGTTGGAACGCCCGTAGGTGGCCCTTTGCATGCCCCCTTGCCATGACGAGGGACCTTGTGATGGGCCCCTTGATGGGTTGAGGTCCTTGCATTGACACATTGTGTCATGCCCAATGTGACATCGCGAGCCCCACAGAGCCCATCGCAACTACTCACGACTGGCTCGTGTTCTACTGCTCGAGGCCGCGAAACATCAAGCGGCAGCTGGATAGTGTAAGGCACTATCTGGTCATCCTCCTATGAACCGAAAGCTTCTACAAAGCTTCTAGTTTTCAGCACTGGTGGGCGAGTAATCCACCTCGCCATCCAGACTTTTATCTTCCGATCATGAGATGTGGCAGACCTTTCAGGAATAAAAGTGCCTGTCTGGGCAACGTAACAAAGTGGCATAAGTTATGCCAGATTTTTCACCTTCCTTTTGCTCTGTTTTCAAACATCCATGGTTCAAGAGGGTCTAGATTGGTTGTCGGTGGAGTCACACATGCTTTGTTGATCAACAAAACAATTATTTGGTGCATCCATAAGATCATGCCCCATTCCGGAGTAATTGAAAACATAAAAATTTGGGTTTGATATCCTTCACGAGCACAAGATCGTACATAGATCAGCAAAGTTAAAATAAGAACCTTCTACGGCTAACGTTTCCTCCCCCTCTGGCCAGGGGAATCCTTGCAACCATCAGCCTAGGCATCCCCATGCATCTGAGATCGCCACCGTTGTGCATTTTTCCATACTCTGACAGGTTAAGTCCAAGTACTACACCTCTGGTTGTCTGAAAGCACACCTTTCCATCTTGGCAACAAACTTCACCTTGCAGAGGATCTCGAGCACGGTGCGCAGATGTTGTGCTTTCTCCTCACGATGCTTTGAGAACACCACAAATTCATCAAGGTACACCAAGACGTTTTTGCCCAACTGCTCACGAAAGATGTGATTCATTGTGGCTTGAACCATCACTGGGGTGATGGTAAGACCAAAGCTTAGTACTCGGACTTAGTAATGTTCCAATTGAGAAGATGTCCCAGTAAGAAGATGTTGCTAAACATCTTCTTCAGTTCTCTCAACTCGGTAATATCCTTGAGCCAAATCAAGGAAAGAGAACACCTTTGCACCTTGAAATCGATCAAAGAGATCCTTGATCCTTTACAAGGTATGACTGTTCCTAAACTTCAAGCTGTTCAATGCACGTTAGTGAAAACACATGCGCAAACCTCCATCCGTCTTCTTGAAGAATAAGATGAGAGCTCCAAATGGAGAGCTTCTTGGTTCAGTTCATCCCTCTGCCAAGTATTCCTTGATCTGCCATTTGGCTTCTTCATGCTCAGCATGACAAAAGCAATACATGGGCCACAGCAATGGCCTTGCTCCTGGCTTGAGAGGGACTGTATGACCAATGTTCCATTTCAGCTGTAGACCATCCAATTGTAGGCAAAAAACGTGAGAAAACTCTTCAAGGAGACAACAGAAATCACTCAAGCACGACGCTGGATTGTCCTCATCAACCGTACAAAGTTGCCCTAGAAACACATTGTGGCCTTTACACTAGTATCGCTTGACTTGAAGCCCCATAAGGTCGAATTGTTCACTCTTATGAGAGGGCGTTGAGTGATCCATAGGTTAAAACATTATGGAATGCTAGCTTGTTATACACTAAGACTCTTTGTGACCCAACTCATCTTAGTCTTGTGCTCATTAAGCAAAGGATCACCCATAGCAACATCAAAATGATCTATCAAGTCAATGACAACAAAGTTGATTTCATTGAGAGATCCTAGCCTGAGCCTTGCCTAACATGTGCCAATTACATCGACCTCTCGGTCATCACCAACGGTGACTCTTCCCTCATAAAGCGTGTACATCAAGCCTGGTTTTCACACACAGGTGACACTGATAAACTAGGCATCAGTTTGCACGCTTGTCCCAGCAAGATGACCCACGAATAACATATTCATCTTTGCATGCGAGGAGGGTATGAACAAGCTCTTTGGAAGATTGGCCTAGAAGTGGTACACAGAAAAGTGTTTCATGCTATGATGTAACTAAACTGAGTCACCCACTTGCATCCACACATGGTTTCCTTTGTTTACATCACACAAGAGGTGCCATCCATTGAAGAGTTCTTCTTGAGAACCGCAAAGAAAGGAACTACGACTGTTTCTTGCGTAATTGAGTTTATCTTGTAAGCTACATTTGCTAACTCAAGAACTTTGTTTCTTTTGTGTCATATGGATACAATCAAGAAAGTGTGATAATGCAAGTATTCATCATCAATGGAATGCAAAAGTGGACAATAGCAAAAGAGATCCACATAACCATTGCTTATGGGGGAGCCAAGAATAGCAGAAAAAAATGCCCCCGTGAGGTATTCCAACTTTTTTGTATCTTTATCCTGGAACATGAAAGCGCACTTAACATACAATGATCTCTCAGCCATATTCTTCAATGGTTGTTCACTACCATCCACTGGGGGATTCAAAAACCCTTCCCATGACCTGCTAGTTTGCAAACACCATTGACGCTCTTGGTATTTTGGCGGTTTCCTTGTCTCTTTTTCTTCTTGTCTTTTTCTTATTCATTTGTTTTTCCACTAGCATGATCTTTTTGGCACTTGTGGCATTCAGACACATAACGCGCAGTCTTCCCACAGTAGTAGGAGGTGAGGGTTCCTATACTGGCCTTGCCATCCGCATGCTCCTTGTGGCTGACCTGTAGCCTACAGGGTTTGTGGTTGCGCAACCTCTGCAGAGAGAGCTTACGCTCACACATTATGGAGAGTGCTGGCGCTTGTTGTTGTGCTGTTGTTGATGCTAGATGCAACGTGTGATCACTCCATACTTGGCCTGCATGTGATGGAAACTTGGCAACCCTCAGGGAGGTGATCAGGCTCACTAAGAGCCGCCTAGGAAGGACCAACTGTTTGTGAGAGGCAGTTGCAGGTTGCACAGACAGAAATTACGGAAGCAAATGTAGGTCTACAGAGAACGCGAATATATGAATCGACTCTTGAGTGAGAAAGTGAATAAGCACAGCTTTCTAACAAGCCTAACTACGCCTCATTTGGCAC
Source organism: Penium margaritaceum (assembly GCA_023375785.1). Taxonomy (NCBI): domain Eukaryota; kingdom Viridiplantae; phylum Streptophyta; class Zygnematophyceae; order Desmidiales; family Peniaceae; genus Penium; species Penium margaritaceum. Next base: position 20,049 of record SZWC01007446.1, read on the forward strand.
ATGGAGCTGGAAGAACCACTCTGTCAAAGTTCACCTCCTAGCACACTCCTAGCCTAGCGGGATGAGCGGCAGTCACACTCTCACACAAGAGAATTACCATCCCTGCCATGTGCACAACCAATAATCTTGGTGGGGGCCTTCCTTGAATCTCTCTGAAGGTCCTCCTGCCACCTTTCTACCCTGAAGGCCGCTCCAAACCTCCTTGGCCAATAATTGTGGCCGTCATTGGTGCTGATAGTGCAGGAGCCGTCACTTGAACCGGACCCATCGCCACCAAACCTTGAAAATCCATATCTCCCTCAAACGGACTCCGAATCGAGTTTCGTTAAGTGCTACAGAACCATCAAAACCTCTTCTATTCACTTTTTTGACCTGATGATTTTTATCGAGCAACCCACTTTGTTCACTTTTTTTGGCACCCCATATCCAACAGCATGGAGACATATTTCACAAAGATGAAGTCATGAAGCTTGGCTTTACTTATCAAAGGCTTCCCTTGGGGATGCAGCATACAAGCATGCAAGAGTGAGAGACTCATTTGAAAGGCTGTTGATAAGCCATTCTACGATTTGCTCCATAGAATGGCGATCCTCATCAATGAGCTTGTCCAGTGTGTTGTTATGCTGCTAGAGGCATAGCGCAAGCTTTTGGTCACCCTGGCGGATTTTAGATAGACGCCTAGATACTTGCTGGGAGTTTTCCTCCCTACCATACAAGTCCATAAGGATGTTGTACAGGTCTTCCCTGTGAGGTATATAGACGGACTGAGGTGTTTCCATGTACAACACTTTCAGCTGGTTCCTTGGTAATGAGATCATTAGACTGTCAAGGATAGCTAGCCTAAGGGTACCCCAAGCTCATTGTTTGATGTTATGGACCTCAAGCAAGGGCTCCACGTGTAGCTTCCAAGTAGGAAATTCCGTGTGCTTGGATGAGCCAAACTTGGGATAATCACTTAGACATCTTAGTGCCTTTCAGATCTCGGTGCACGATGTCAAATCACCATCCTTAGGGTGTTTTTAAGTTATGGCTTTCTCAGCCTGATGAAGACAATGAGAGCCAGTTGCGCCCATCAACCGATAATCATGGATGTCACCCATCAGGCTGTTGGCATCATCATGTGATGGATGCTTAGCTTTGCAATCCTGGGATGGGTGGGCAAGATCAGACATGTCGGCCATGCCACCAGCCACCAACCTTCCCATGATGTTTGGTTTACTTGCTGAGTGCATGAGGATGAACATGCTTCTGGAGAATAATCATGCTCTTGGTGAGCTTGTAACACTCAAGTGCATCGAGTAGATGCTCGTATGCCTACGCGTTTTGTAAAAGGTTCAGTTCATCACTGATTTCCATGGGATACTTTTGGGATCCTTGGCCTACCTTAGACACGATAGTCATGTTGGCGGTTGTAGCACATATCTGTGCCCTTTGAGGTGTTCCTTGTTCAAGGTGAACCAAGGGACCATCCTAAGGTTGTGGTGTTGGTGCACGTGCCAAGGTATGCAGTGTGTTCCTCCCATCACCACCTACTGTTATGCCATCCGGGCCAGCGCCGCGATATGTATGACTAGTATGTGGCGCAGGATCACTATTCCCCTTTGATAGGGCCAAAGCCCTAACAGCTTCCACCATGCAAAAGCCACTCATTTTGAGGTCCAAGAGGTGGTGGATCATGGCCAAGGTGGCAGCGTCAACAATCTTAAGAGGATCATCATCCTCTTCATCCTTTCCTCCAAGGAACGTCGGCCGTCATCTACTCCAATGTAATTGTCTTTGCCCTCTACGACAACCGGGTCTATGCCCGCCATGTGTGTTTTGCCGGTGTCACCAGAAAGGCCCTCAGCCTTATCACCAATGCGTGGAGCTAACGACGCCCCCATGACTTCCTCATTCCCCTTCACAATATCCTGTGCAACAGGGGTCTCATGGGGCGCTCTTTTTGTGAAAGCAACAGATGTGGCATAACCGGTGCGTGTTCCACAAGAGCTCTTTGTCGGCAACATTGTACGGGGTGCACAATTTTTGGATGCGCTTCGGCCACCCTCCTTTGCTAGAGTTTTTAAGGGGCCTACTCCTGCCATGGACATGTGGAGACCACCTCCCACCATGACTGGTGGGGATGGATAAAGGGAGCAAAGGAAGGGAGGGGGAAAGAGATTTAATTGAGAGTGCATTGATAAGAAGAATATCGATACACCAGCAACCTTTCTGAATGATTTCAAGCACTCTAGGCTAAGGTAAGTGGACTGTAATTACTTCCAATAATCTCCACCTCCTTTGCAAATAAAAGTGCCCAAATCCACCCCTCTTCACATTACACTCATAGAATGAGATATGGTTGATTGTGTCCATTTCATTCTCTCTATTTTTAGTATGTGCCTTGAGTGTGATCTCTCCACAGGGAGTTCCTTACACCCATGAATACACTTTGTCAATTGTGTATTAGAAGATCGTGGTTTTGCCTCATGTGGAAAAAAAATCTCTCGCTAGGAAAGACCCTAGTGAGTGAGACAAATATATGTGGCAAATGCGCTCCATCACCATATAAAAGTACACTAAGAGCACACTCAGTGCACTAATTTGTCTCATGTGTCCAATCATAACTGAAAGTTTTTTCCTCTGTGGCCAAAAAATTCTCTTGTCAAGAAAGACCCCAGTGCATGGGGCTAGTGTATGTGGCAAGTTCACTCCCTTACCATATGAGAGTACAGTAAGAGCGCACTTAGTGCACTAATGTGTCTCATGCACCCAAGCACACTTTGCATTTTGTCCAACATGACAAAATGATTCTCTTCTTAGTAAGGATCCCAGTGCGAGGGGATAGTTTATGTGACTATTGCGCTCAGTCACGATAGAATAGTACACAAAGAACACAATCAGTGTGCTTGTTTGTCTCATGTGTCCAAGCACACCTTGCCTTTTCGTCTTAGCCAAACAATGCCCCTTGTAGGAAGACCCCAGTGTGTGGTGCTAGTTTATGTGTCAAGTGCACTCACTAACCATGTAAAAGTACAACGAGAGATCACCCAACACGCTCATCAGTCTCTTGTGTGTAAGTGCACCAAGCGTTTTTTCCTGTATGGCCAAATTCATCTCTTCTTAGGAAGGGCCCAACGCATGGGGTTAGTGTACGTGGCAAGTGCGCTTGGTCACCATACAAGATTACACAAATATTGCACTTAGATTGTTACTATATCTTGTGTGTGTAATCCAACCTTGCACTTTGTTTCATCTGGCCCAAAAACCATTCTTTTAGGAGAACCTTGAAGATTTGGAATATATATATATGTATTATGAAAGTGTTTGTTTTTGTGGTCAATGTTTGTGTGGTTAGTTTATTCTCCTGGTATAGAAACTAAATCATGTTTGAAGGCAGATGGGAAACATTATGAGCAGTGTGAGTTATGTTCCATGTGATTTTTTTAACCTCTTACAGTTTTGTTCATCTTTACGATGTAGATTTGTCCAATTGTTCCTTGGTATTGTTGTAGTAAAATTCAAACATCAGTTACGGAATTCTTTAATTTCTTACACTACCTGGCTTCTCTATTTGAGATGTCCAGTTGATCGCTCCTAGCAGCTTTTCACACTTTCTCAACGGCCGTCTACTTGCCGACAACATTCCCACGTCATGTTTCCAATGTACTCCTGTCAACAGCTGAGGGAGGACAGAAGCATTGTCATCAAAGCTGCTGATAAAAACTTAGGGCTAGTCGTCTTGGATAGAGAGCACTACATCAACGAGTGCCTCTCCCACTTGCATGATTCTAGCACCTACATTCGACAAGCTTGCAACATAGATGCTATCAAGGCTGAGCTACTTCACATCAAGGAGGACAACACCAACTCAGGCTTAGTCCCATACTCACTTTGGGACTTCTTTTGCCAAGAACCAGACACTGGGTGGCAGCCTGCCACATTCTATTGTTTGATTAAAGTGCATAAGAATCCGCCTGTTGGCAGGCCGATTGCGGCTTGTCATAGTTGGATCACCACCAACGTGTCCAAATGGCTGGATAGGGAGCTACAACCACTGGTGCAAAAACAGGCAACATTCCTCAAGGACAGCACATCGCTCCTCCTTGAGATCAAAAAACTAACCCTGCCTCTAACTGTGACTCTTGCAACATATGATGTTGTCGCACTCTATCCAAGAATACCCATCACTCGGGCACTCATCTTCATCCAGAACCTTCTACATCAGGCACGACATCCCACAACACCTCTGGTCATCCAGCTTCTCTCATGGGTGATGCATAATTCCTATGTGGAATTTCAAGGTAACATCTACAAACAGGTCAAAGGGACAGCTATGGGAACACCCACAGCACTTGCCTTTGCCATACTGTTTATGAGCTACCTTGACTCAGAAGTGCTATGGATGTGCCAAGTCACACCTTTTCTCCATCGACGATACACCGACGATGGTCTCGTAATCTGGAGAGGTGATAAGAAATCCCTCCTCTTCTTTCTTTCCACATTCAAATCCATCAAAGAGAGTATCAAGCTGAAGTGGGACATCTCCGAGTCCACCATCAACTTCCTTGACATCACTCTCTTCAAAGGGGACAGGTTCACAACCTCTGGGATTTTGGATATCATGACCTACCAAAAACCCATGAATAGGTACCTTTACCTTCCCTTTCGCAGCTACCATCCTAGAAGCTGCTTGAGAGCCTTCATCATCTCTGAGCTTCGACGACACCTTCTATGTACATCGTCACCAACCACCTTCATCCATATAAAGGTGAAAACGTTTTGGGCTCGACTATGGGCTCAAGGCTACCCTCAGAGATTTCTCATAATCATTTTTTCGCAGGTTTGACACAGTCAACGCAAGGCTCAAATTGACGAGCTATACCACAAAGATAAAATTTTCCAAAGGAATCAGAAAAACAAGAGAAGGCCCTTGTTCTAAAAGCTTTCCTCAACCCAATACTGGAGAACCTACGACTTGGACACCATCTCCAACGTTTTGCAAAACGCCTCCGAGGATACAACCCAACAGTGTTTTCTCCACGTGCTATTTTGGCATGGAGGCTGCCTAGGAAATTAGGCACGTACCTTATGTCCTCTAAGCTACAAATGCAACCACCGAGTGATAGGTGCGTAGAACCCAAAACCTACCACCGACCATCTGTCGGCACTAGATGTCGCGTCGCTTTGGACCACTTGCTACTATTTTAGCAGGTCTTGTCTGGCTAGAATTGTTATGGCATTGAGGAAGGCATTTTTGGCCGAAACCGGTATGCCTTTACCAATTTTATCTCAGAATTTTGCCGGTCCATTTTTATTCCTCTGATTGTTCCTCCTCGCTGCTCTGAGATGCCTTTCCCCGAATCTTTGCTTCAGTCCTTGTGAGTTGGTCGAGAGCTGGCCCAACTGTATGGGGGTAGTGCATGTGACAAATGCGCTCAAAATGAGTGTGAAAGTGCACTTATCACAAACCAAGTGTGTGACAACTACAATAGTACCATCACAAGGATTAATCTTGCATTTCAAATAGCAAACCACCGATACTTGCGACCTCAGATCAAATTTGAAGTACCGCAAACACGGTTGCTGCGAGATTTAAGAATCAACCTAGAAAATTCATTCAAAAGTCCCATTCTGCTGATGTAAATTTTAAAAAATATTTGGGGAATGTAGTATGAAAAGCACAAAATCTAATTCATCATTTCATTTATGAACGTTCTTGAATGGAAATAAACAAAGTGTTGATTAACGTTTACATCAATTAATGTTTACACCAAGATGAACCCCAACTCATGATGTATTTATCTTTAAGAGAAAACAAAATCATAGAATTGTCTTGGGACGTAAAGTTTCAGAATTCTTGCAACAGCAATACATAAATATTTTTTAACAAAGTCAATGGCTTGGTTGTTGCTAGTGATGTTTTCGAGGATAACAATGGCTGAAATTGGTAAACAGAATGAGAAATGATATAGTTATTCTGAATTATACACTTTAATACAAACATTTTTTTCTCACGTGAAAAAATGATATTGTTTTTCACACGTAACTTAAATAAATGATATAGTTTTTCCTAACTTTACACTTTAATAAAAACATATTGCTATCACTTTAGTAGTACCCTAGTATAGGTAATCGACTAAACAATATGTTTTTGTTGTGAAACGAAGAACAAACCAAAACATCTACGGAACAATGAGTGTGTTGAAAGAAAAAAAAGTGTATAGATTACAATATTAGGAGGTAGGGGGTAGCAACAGAGAGAGATCACTAGAGGAAAACAGAGAGAGAGAGAGAGAGAGAGAGAGAGAGAGAGAGAGAGAGAGGGGGGG
>SZWC01007446.1:106013-123450 GCA_023375785.1 Penium margaritaceum
AGAGGGCAAGATGAAGTCAGATCCAGACACGTGAATGGACAGGAACCTCCTGGTAGACTTGCGTGGGAGAAGAACACAAATTGCAGGCAACAGATCGCTAGCGCGTTACTGAGCCGAAGCACTGACGACTAGTTCTACACGAAGAAAATATGTTGGAAAATCTCTAGGCGACGCAAATAGTTTGTGTACACTCAAGGCGGAAAGAATTAGTTTATTGATGTTCTAGTCAGTGGCATTAGTTCGCAAAATCATGTAAGCTGTTGCAATTGACCATAGGATTATGGGCAAACTTGTCTGAGGCGATGACCTGAGCAGTCGCCAAGATAGGCCGGATGAACGTAGCTCCCAAGCAACTTCGATCCGCGTTATGTGTTCCCTCCCTTTAAAATTTGCGATTTGAAGGGGTGAGGCTGGTTGCAGTCAAAATGGAGGGTTGGGCTGAGTTTCCCAACTCGCGGCTGCTTGGTTGCTTTGGATGGTCAAAACATCGATTCTTAACGATTTTCGTCAGCATTTTCACCAAAATCATGCCGGTTGCCGATGTCAAAGCTGTGTGTACATGAGACATGCGTACATCCAAACATTTGGCCCGGTGGACAGGATCCTATGTGTTGTCCGATCCGTTCCATCGTGGCCCGATCGAGTGGGGAGACATCCCCATGCCACTTCCCTTGCCTAGAGCATGGCCAAAGAGCGGCCATGCTCTGCACAGGCAGTCCAACCAACTTCGCCGACCGAAGCGAGCTGTCGGTTGAACTGCGGAATTGGCCGGAGTTGGGAATGGCTGCGCGACATTTCACCCGGTTCATCCACCCACGAAATTCAGGACACTCAGTGTCCTCCACGGACTACACAGGGCTAGGCCAGTGAATAGGTCACGGATGTGCGTGGGTGAAGTCTATGGCTTCACCCATATCCACCCGTACTCGCCTATTCCAACCTGCGATGGGAAGCTGGCCGTCCCTGCCAGATCGTGAAAGAAATGCATGCTGTGAGAAATAAATGAGGCAGCGAACCTCGCTTTCCAATTGCATGTTCAGCCATTGATGGTAAAAATAAAGGAAAACAAACTCGCGAAAACCACCCAACCACTAAACTCAACTGAGTGGAAGGAGGAAGTTCCACAGCAGCATCCGATTTGGACGGAATTGTGGGTTGAGGGCGTTCAACCAACGATTTCAACCGCAACCAGCCTCACCCAAGGTCTTCCTTGGGCATTTGCCGTCACACCGGAGCTCCTCGGAAATTGCTCCAGCAGGACAGCACTGACAGGAAAATTGAGGTTCGGTTTGGATTAGTCAGTGTAGGCCCTCGCCGTTGCAGACCACTAACAGCGGAATCTTCACAGTCCGGTTCATGTCATTCTATTTGGACGAACGCTTTAGCTATGTGCAAGGACGGGATTCCGACCCCATTGACTGAAAGCCGCGATGACTGCTAGTGTGGTCAATCACGTTTCTTGTACTAACGGTCAACCTAATCGTAGAAAAGGGCGTCATAAAGCGGTCAGATTGCAGAGATTGCAAGGCCCAATGCTCACTAATACAAACTTATCCTGAGACTTCCAACACAGAAGTGTCAGCGTTGACCAATGATATCGAGTTGCACCCCACGATGAATGCGCAAACTGCCGTCGACGAGTTGCTACAAGGTTGTTACAGCTTCGGAGGTGTAGCAACTCATAGCAACTCAAGCCGGTCAGGTAATTTCAGGGCAAAAAGTTGTCGTCCAAACTGCTGATTCATCTTGCATGTCTTCGCTTAGAGAATGATGTCATACACCAGAGCGATGTCATAAAAAGTATGATGCCCCTCATGTTTCAGGAATGCAAAAAAACAACAGAGTTCAAAACATCCGTGCTAGGTGCAAGCGGAGGGTGTCACACCGGCACTGGATGAACTTTGACGTGGACAAGTGTGTGCCATCGAGTCCTTTGAGCATGGTTGACGTCATTTTTTTAAGAACAAGTTCAGCAACCATATGCACTCAACTTGCCACGACGTTACACGGTGAGTTGAGTTTGTTCAGTGTAAAACATGCCATGAACGGCGATAATCTAGACATTGAGACATGTCCACCGGCTATTTTGAAAAGCTAACTCTCATAATTGTGATGTTTCACAATCATCATAGGGTTGATGAGCCGGTTAATCGCCAAGCTCCGACCTGACTCAAGTTTCTAACCTTGTACGCCGCCCAAAAGGCAGGATATTGAGGGACAATGTTCTCCTGTAACCAAAAGATTACACATTATGTTCAAAGCATGTCAGTTCTGGCACATAACAGTCAAAAACGCAAAATAAAACAACACTTTTGCCGTCAAAGTCTCACTTCGAGCTCTGCCGATTAAACATAAACAAAAGGTTGTGAAATTTAGAAAGCATGGATAGCCAGAATCGCTGAGGCCTCACAAGGACCGTCCAGTCGTTCAGGTCAGCTTAGACCTTCCAATAACGCGATCACGTTTGAGCTCCTAATGGGTTAGGAAGCAAATAGGCTCGAACTTTAGTGACCTTTCAGCAGCCCATAACCTCACATGAGGAAAAAGCCAGAAACAAGATTATCGAACCAATTGATATTAGAATAATGGATAGGGAAATTTTGTGTGTTGTCATAGCCTACTTGGAGAAATAAATTGTCCACCGTGAGAGTGAGTTTAGGAGACAAAACTCGGCATGCCATGTAAGGGAACCTCCCAAACCCCGGCTACCTCGCGACCGAAAGGTGCTCGAACCTGAAAAAAAACCCACAACCCTCGAATTTTACAAAGGGGTTGCCAGAAAATACTACTTTTACTTGTTGATTTCATGGAAAAAATCTGGCATCTAACAAAAATAATGCGAGTCAACACAATTGAAGCAAAATATGAAAGTTGATTTGGTAGCTAGTATAGCGCTATGAGAAAGCATGGTCACTTACAAGTATCCCGTTATGGATTTTCATGCCGCACCATACCTCTAAAGCATTGGTACACCATATGTTTCAACTATTGCACCGAGCGGAACGTAAGAGGTGGTTCATACGAATTAGGTGCAAGACAAAAGACAATTAAAGGATTTGGGACAAATGGATGATCTTTATTCAGCATTTAGTGTACTTGCATAACAAGTGTTGAGTGAGTCGAGCACATATACACAATTCCAAGAATGAAAATGAGGCATGTGTTGGGTGCTTGGTGCTCAAGCCGAGCGACGCATGCAAGGTCGTGCCGTGAGTGACTACTTAAATGAAATCCACCGAGAAATTTGGGGGCTTGAAGAACATCAAAGCCCATGACTACAAAAGTCTAACATGGTCGCAAAGTCGACTAGAAAATATCAAAACATCAACAGATTTTGTGACACTCTATCAATAAGTCTGGTAGGTGGTCGAACTTGTCACAAAATTCTTAAACAGAACACTCGACAAAATTCCCTTGGCCGAACGGGGCAAAACTCTGAGGGTCGGTGCGTGGTGGGCCATAAATGGAATGGCAAAAATGCCCAATCGTAGAGTTTTGGGACTCGTGTAACACTCCCCCCCCCCCCCTTAGCTGCGATGTCTGGGTGTGTTAGCAAGCGTAGACCGGTGATGATGGTAGTAGATGTTAATCAAGTGATTAACGTATTGGAGGTTGTCATAGGGCACCTAGGTAGTATGCGTAGCGTTCTAGCCATGCCACTGGACCAGATACTTGGTAGTTTATTCCAAGACGCCGATGCCCCATGATGTCGACAATCACATACTCCGTATCCACGTCCACATGCATAGGAGGTGGGGTGCGTCTTCTGTGTCGTGGAAGCTTGTACCCAGATCCCCATAGTGTTTGAGCTTCCTGAAATGGAGAATTAGATGGATCACCATGCTGTCAGGCTCCCATGTGGGTTTGAGCTTTGCAAAGTCTTTTCCTTGTAGTTCAACATTCGCTAAGCTAAGGAGGACATGATCACCAGCACTGAATACATCAACATTGCGATGTCGGTTGGCCTCTCACTTCATAAAGCTTGAATCTTTGCAAGGGTCTACCGTATTTCCTCCCAAATGCTTGCAAATTCGCTTCAGTGGATATTGACCATGCAGATGTTGCTCTGAATTTGTAATTCAGATAATGTGACAAGAAGTTTACCATGCAGTATTTTGGAAGGTTTTTCACTGGTTACAGTAGAAGTGGTGGATTTGTATCTGAGTTTGGTGGTTGGTAGTTTTAGTTTCCAATTGGAATCGAGAATTTTGTCTAATGCGCGGAAGTTATTTCAGCGTCTGATTGGTCCACTGTGTTTCCCTGTCAGTTTGAGGATGGAACGCCGTTGATGGCTGGGTCTGACTGTCATAACGCATCATCAGTTCATGCCCAAAATGGCCGGTGAAGCGACCGTCTCTGTCGCTAATGACGGTACATGGCACGTCGTGCATCCGTACAATAAGGTTTAGGAAGAACTATGTGGTTCATCTTGTGGTCATAGTGGTCATTGTCAGGATGAAGTGTGACATGGTACCGTCGGGACAGGTAGGGATTTTAGTAGACCGGGTGGCCTCTTGGGATGAGATTTTTGTCACTAACAAGTCTTGCATGATTTACAGAAGTTTGACACGTCAATCCGTATCTTGTTCCACCAATTGTATTTCACCAGTTTCTTGAGCTTCTTGTCCTTGCCATAATATCTACCTAGACCAGTGTCATGGAGTTATCCCAATGGCATTATCTGTTGCTCCTATTTCTGTGGAATGACAACTTGCCAGGTCAGTCATTATCGCCAACAGGGTTTTTTTAACCAGAACTTGGTTTTCTCGTACCTGCCAAACTCTCTGTAACCCTTCACAAATAGTCTCACAAGGTGCGGATCTCGTACGAAAAGCAATGTTGTGATCTCGATCATTAAATCTGGTTGTTGACTCGGAGCATCTGCTGGATTAGTTTTTCAAGGTCCTTACTCAATGTCGTAGCCGAAATTGGAAACAAGGAACACCATTCACCGAAATTTTTGACAGCACATATTTGGCTGAGTCTTGAGATACATCACCGCATGATGGTTGGTACAGACAATGCATCATCACCGATCTAGGTAGCCGCCATGTTTTGAACACATGCACGACTATGGGCATTACTTTCTTATGCAATGCGTACTTGAGTTTTGGCTCTTCAAGTTTTCTCGAGATGTACGCGGCTGGTTTTTCTCCACCTCTATTGTCTTCGAGGAGAATGGATCCAATGGTTCTAGCGGAAGGGTCAGTAGCCATGATGTGGTCCATCATTTGATGTGCCAATTCTAAGAGTGGCGTTGAGGTCAGAGCAATTCTCAATGCTTAGAACTCTTTTCATTTCCTATTCCCTCAATTTCACTTGGTTATTCTTCAGGTGAGATCAGAGAGAGGTGCTGCACTTGAGCGTATTCCTTTCTTTATGGATGGTAGTGGTTGTGGATGTCCACAACATCCTAAGACATCCTGAACATTTGTGGATGTCAGCTAATCAGTGACCGCCTCCACTTTTTTCAGGTCCACAGTAATCCGTCCGCTACCGATGATGTAGCCAAAAATCTCCGTAGAACCACAAACAATGTCGCACTTCAAGGGTTTTCAAAAAAAAAATCTACTTGTAAAACTTGTACAAGTTTTCAAAGATAACCATTGTGCTCCTTCGGGGTGCGGGTGTACACTGGGGTGTCGTGGAGACATACAACGACAAAGTCTTTGAGGTGTGGACGATTTTTTTCCATTGATGCCATAAACTTTGCGAGGACCTTTGTGAATCCAAATGGCATGACCGTGAACCCAAAGTGTCAGTTTCTCATGAAACATGCTATCTTTTTGTTGTCCTTATCGGAAACGCAAATCTGATGATGACCTCACTGTAGGCCAATTTTGCTAAACATTAAGGCCCGATGGAGCTGGCCAAAACAATGGTCTACTTGTGGAAGAGTGTAGCAATTCTTGGAGGTGATATTGTTCAAGACTCGGTTGTCCATGCACATCCGCAATTCTCCAGTTTTTATGTGCAAATATTATGACTGCTGAATATGGTGGAGTTAAAGGCCTAATTGAGCCCTAACAAATCATCTCATCCAACCGTTTCTTTACTTTTGTCAGCTCGTAACCACTCATCCACTATTTCTCCTTTTTTTTTGGTTTGCTACAAGATTTCAGGTACATCTCATGGTTGATGTACTATTGCAAAGGTATCTCTCGGGGTAGTTCGTCAGGAAAAACCCCTTCAAATTCCTTGATGAGTGTTGTGAACTCCTCCGGCACTGTTGTGAGCTTGTGAGACATCGAGGCCAATGTGGTTGCCTTGGAAGCTGTGATTTACTCTGCTTCCCCTGCTTCCACATGGACTAGCTAAGCTTGAGCTCCATGCTTTATGTATTGCTTGGCTGCATCCAGGAATATCGGCTCGCGTTTTGTGGCTGCTGCAACTTCATCTACTAAATCCACCTCTTCTGCTTCCTGTGACCACAGTTGCATTTTGGGTCATTCGGTAAAAGGAAAATGTTGTTTTATTACTGTGATGCTAATGTAGACCAATCCGCTACTCAAGTGCACCTACGGATTGTTCCCGTATTGGAAATCTTGCCCAAAGATGATTTTGTGGTCACACGTTGGGCAAGTCCTCCAAAACGTTACCTCGTGCAGATCTCCAATTTGCAGTTGCACTGGTTTTCATAGTTGGTGGATTGAAAGTCAAACTCAAACAGTTTTCCTTTAAGCATCCCCAGTTTGGTTTGTAAGTTAAGCTTTTGAACGATATCATTCCTAAACAAGCTGTAAGAAACTCCTCCATCCAGTAGTGTTGGTACGATTCAACTCTTACAACCCCTTGGTTGTACCTTAAGCAGTATCGCCAGTTGGTCATCCTTGTATCCCTGTCGGCCTTTGTGATCTCAAGAACGCTTGTCAACAATGATATGAGCTGCTCAGATCGGCTTACGGTCAGCACAGATTTTTCTGCCCGAACGGAAGCCTCACCGTCTACTCCTACCCTTTGCCATTTTTTGACTCCTCACTCTTTCTTTGTGACTTCCTCTTCCTTTTGGGTTTGCTCACTCCATTTCCAACAGTCGCACAAGATATGACTCGGCTTTCCGCAATTCCTACAACGTTGTTGATCACGTTCACCTACAATGTCACTCTCCATCAGAGACGAGGTTTCCGTTCTGCAAATCTTCTCCGCCATAACAAGACTCATGGCTTTGGGTTCCCCAGCCGTTGGATTCTCGCATTTAAGTGTTGTAGTCAGCGCTGACAATGGGATCGGGGACTTGATCATTTGCACAAGTTCTTGGATGCCAAAAATGGCAATTTATTGCCGAGTATCCTGGTGGAGGTGGTTGTTGTGGTAGAAACATAGTTCATTGGGGCGAGGTCACTACCGGTGATGATTTTTTGGAAACGTTGAATGTACTCCGCCATGCTGGACTGGTGTTTCAGACGTTGGATTCTATATCATGTGTCAGAATTCTTGTTTAGCTTCCCAAAACAAGTGAGAGTAGCAGAAAAGAAGTCGCTCCACGTTTCCGGAGGCGTGAGAGAGTCCTGCCATGTAAAATCAATCTGCTTGAGAGGTATTACCCCTTTGGTTGATGATGTGAGAGTGTTTTTGTGTGCCGTTCGACCGACTCCGCCAGTGTCCTACTACCATTGGATAAGTTTTAGATCGGACCACCAACTCAAAGGCGTGCCGCTCAAGAGTAAGGCCGCAACGTCAGTTTTCTTCTTGTCCTTGTTTACCCCTGCAATTGTGAAGTACACCTCCAAACTCGTCAGCACATCCTTACCATCAGTTCCTTGCAGTTTACGGGATCAAATGGCTTGTGAAGTCTTGGCCAGTTTTGGGGTTCAGTCAAGAGATGTAAACTTCTCTAGATGAGCACTGGTTTGTACACGCAGGACACCCGCAGCTCCTCCATCACCATGTCAAGTTGTTGGAGTGGATGGGTATTTAGGATCTCGAGTCCTGCCAGCTTCTGGTACAGGTCTTCATTGCTTCGTTCTTGAGAGATTCCTCCAATCATGCCAGTTATCAATCCAACAGTCAGCGGGGGGGATGAAGGGTCCGCTAGGCCAGAGAGGTCCGTCAGTGGGCTGGCCGTCGGCTTTTTTGGTGTTTTGTCATTTGCTACAATGTCTGCCACTGCTTTCTGGTTTGTCTGGAGTGCATCGGTGTTCATGCAGTACTCATCCTCCATTGCTGGAGTCCTCGCCAAGGACTACAGCTCATCACCAGTTGCGCTTGCGCCGTTCACCATTGTTATCGTGAGGTCTGCGACCTTATGAAAGGTGGAGATTCACTGAGAACTTGTGGAAGGTTGTCGCCAGGAAGTTAATGTGTTGGCTGTCCCTCCAGTGCCGCTGGACTCTAACACCATGTGTTATGCCAAGCAGAGCATAGGTGGTTCACAGGGATGCAGTGCGAGGCAAAAGATGATTCGATGATCTGGAATGAATGGAATGTAAGTGTACTTCGATTACAAATGTTGAGTGAGTCAAGCACATATATACAATGCGAAGAATGAGAGTGAGCATATGTTGGATCCTTGGTGCTCGAGTCAAGCAATGCATGCTAGATTACACTTTGAGTGGCTGATTTGAGAAGATTCGACGAGAAGTCAGAGGAATTCAGCAATATGTAGGCATGTTTTTATAAAAGTCTAGTGTTTCTGAGAATTCCACAAAGCAATATCAAAAGAGCAATGTAGTCTCTGATACTTTGTCAACATTTCTGGAAGGTGGTAGAAGTTGTAAGAAACTTCCGGAACAAGAAATCAGAGGTTGGGAAGGCTGGCCAAAATGCCCTCATCTGAACGGCGTATGAGGTTGGAGGTCGACAAGCGGTGGACCATGAATGCAATGAAAGAAATTCTCACTTGCGGACTTTAGGGACTCGTGTATATAAGGGACATAACAACAACAAACATGGATGATTCACGCAGATGAGGTGCGGAACAGAAGATGATTAGAGAAATTGGGACAAATGGATTATTTCTATTTTGCAGTATGTGTAATTTGATCACAAATGCGGAATATGCCGGATGCTTATGTACAATGACGAGAATCACCATGAGGCATATGATGGGCCTTCGGGGTTCAAGCCAGGTGACGCATGTGGCGTCACGATGTGACTGGTTGCTATGAGAAACTTCACTTATAGCTCGGGAGGGTTTGCAAAATTTGAGGCATGGTTTTGTAAAATTCTAGCACTGTGTACAAATCGACCAAACACTATTGTAGCATCCATATAGTTCATGATACTTCTTTTGACCCTTCTAGAAGTGTTTGTAAGTGTCAAAACTGTTCAAAGCGAGAAACGAGAGATCAGGGAAGGTGGCAAAATTCTCTCAGCCAAAAAAGCTTAGAAATCTTGAGGCCAACACACAGTGGGCCATGAATGTAAGGAAAGAAATTCCCTCTCACAAATTTTAGAGATTTGTGTATCTCAGGGACGTAACACTTCCTTGCTATTAACCGCAACATCCTAGAGTGTTAACAAATGTAGTCCGGTGATGGCGATAACAGCCTTCCATCAGATGATCACCATCTTGGAAGGATCCAAGCCATTCTATGCAGTGTCATATCTGTGCCACTTCACTAAACATTTGGTTGTTTTTGCACGGAATCGATTTTCAAGGATGTCTTCAATCACGTACTCTGTATCCAAGGCCACATGGACAAGAGGATGAGGAGCGACGTCTCGGCAAAGGAAGCTCTTATTGGGATCTATGTACTACTTGAGCTTCTTCATGACAAAGAGTGGGTGGATTGCCATGTTTTGTTGCAGGCACAGGCGAGAAAAAACAAGACGTTGCATTTGCTTGATCTCAAATGATCCCAACCATCAGGATTTGAGTTTTGCCAAGTCTTGTGCATGGAATTTGGTATTTTCCGGGATGAGTAGGACGCAATTCTTTAGCACCAAAAACATTAGTGTCGTGAAGTCGGTCACCTGCTCGCTTCATTTTCTTCTGTCTTTGCAAGAATTGGATGTGTTTCCTCCCAAATACTGGTGAAGTCACGTTGGTACATGTTGACCATTAATGTTGCTCTAAAATTGGAATCTTGCCTTAGTGGAAGGAACTTTGTTGTAGGTCACTTTGAATCGAATTTAACCCCTTGTGGTGGAATTTGCAAAGTTGTATGCAAGATTGATAGGTGAAAATTTTTCTGCCCAATCGGTTCCGTGCATTTCGCATAATGTAAAGAGGAGTTGTTTGAGCACCTGACTGGTCTGCTCATTCTGATCATCAATTTCAGGGTGTAGCGTAGTTAATATGTCTATTGGACTGCAATAATGCGTCAGAAATTCCTGCCAAAAAGGCTAGTGAAGTGGCCATTTTTTTTTGTTAATGATGGTACTTTGAATTCCCTGTAACCGCATAATTTGATTTAGAAAGAGAGGGATTGTTCCCTTTACCACGATAGTGGTCGTCGTCAGAATGAAGTGGGACATGTTCAAAATTCTATCAACCACTACGCGGATGATGTCATAGCCCTCAACAGTGGCGGGAATCCCCATCATCAGATTCATAGTGATACACTCCACGGCTCTGTCAAAAGAGGGAGAGGTTGGAGCACTCCTATTGGCCTAGTGAGATGTGATTGTTGCTGCTAACACGTGTCACACAATTTTCAGAATACTACAATGCCAGTCTGTATCCGTTCCCTCCAGTAATAATTCTCCAGATTCTTGAGCGTTTTGTCCTTGCCAAAGTGTCCATGAGGACCTGTGCCGCACCACTCCTCCAATAGTGTCCATTACAACTCTTTGTTTGGTGGTACATTGACTTGGTGATTGAATCTTTGCCAGTAAGGATCTTAAAAAAAAAAACTTGGTCTTGCTGTAGCTGCCAAACTCCTGCGCAAACAACCTTGAAAAGTGCGGGCCTCATTCGAAGAGTTGTGTGCTGATCTCGGCCATCAAGTCTGGTTGCCGACACAAATTATCTGCTAGTTTTGTTCCTCGAGGTCAATACTTGACATCATAGTCGAAGTTTGACTTGAGGGACTCCATCCATCAAGTTTTTTGACGGCTTAGATTTGGCTGAGTTCTTAGATGTTTGAGTACATGATGGTCGGTCTAGACGATGCACAGTCAGTAATCCAAGTAACACCGCCAAGATTTGTATGTACACACAACTACAAGGATTTTTCTCGTGTGCAATGTAGTTGAGTTGCATTCTTCATACATTTCTTGAAATGCTCACGACCAGGTTTTCACCACCTCCGTTGTCTTGGGGAAGAACGACTCCGATGGCTTGATCAAACATGTTAGTGGCCATGACGTACTCCACCATAGGATCGCCAGTTTTTGGGGCTGAAGGTAAAGTTAGAGCATTTCTTGAAGAGTTTAGCACTTCATGTTTGTTTTCCCCTGAACTCAACTCGGTGGTTTAACAAGTGAGATCGGAAAGAGGCGCTGCCACTTGGGCGTAGTTTTTTACAAATCGACGGTGGTAGTCAAAGAATCCCACCAACACTTGGGCATCCCAAATGTTTTTTGGCTTTGGCTAATCAACGATCACCTCCACATTCTTTGGTTTCGTGGTAATTCATCTTCCATCGGTGACGTGGCTCAAAAACTTGACAGAACGAAAATCAAAAGTGCATGTTGAGAATTTTCTGTAAGCTTTCTCCCATTGCAAAATCTTGAAACCTTTTTGCAGATTATTGTTGTGATCCTCCAAGTTACAGAGATAAACCAAGATGTTGTCAAGGTACACAACAGAAAAGTTGAGGTACAACAAAAAACACTGGTTATTACTACCATAAATATTGTAGGGGTATCTGTAAGTGCAAATGGTAAAACCGTGAAATGAGACCGTGTGTATCTTGTGAGGAGCACCATCTTCTTGATGTCATTTTAAGTTATGCTGATATGATTAGAGCCGCTATGCAGGTTGATTCTTGTAAGCATTTGCGCTTCACGGAATTGTTCAAAAAGTTAATCATATTGTAGAAGGGGGTGGTGGTTCTTGATAGTGATGTGGTTGAATGCTTGGTAGTCCACTCACATCATCATGGTACACGTGTCACTTAAGGTGACGTGGATGTGTTGATAAACCCCTCACCAAGAACCTCATCCAGATTCTTGTTTAGTTCATTCAGCTCGTGGTCACTTATCCAATAGGTCCCCTTCACTGCTGGTCTGCTGCCCAGTGTCAGATCTATCACGTTTTTTATGCTTCGTTGTGAATAAAACCTTTGAGGCAGTTCATCGAGAAAACCCCCTTTGAACTCCTTGATGAATGGTGAAAACTACTCTAGAATAGCTGCAAACTTGATAGTTGCCAGGCCGATGTGCATGCTTCTGCTTCTGCAATTTATTCTACTTCCACGATCTCCATGTGGACTTGCCAAGATTTTTCTCTGCGTTGCAGATATCTCTTGGCCACATCCAACAATGTCGGCTGGCAATTTGCGACTGCTGGAACTTCCCTTGCTCCTTCCACCTTTCCTGATTTCTGTTACTATGTCGTGGTTTGCTCAATCAGAGGCAGCCTTCATGCTGATTTAGACTGATTGGCTACAACAGCCTGTCCGTGGATTTTGTCAGTAAAGGAAATCTTGCCTGAGGATTACTTTGTGCCCTCTCATGTATAAGTTATCTACACCGTTTTATCTTGTAGATCTCTGATTTTTTGTTGGAGACACTCGCAAAGTCGATGGATTTGCAGTTGTGCATTGACGGTTTTCCCCTCAAACACCCCCGGTTTGGCCTGTAAATCAAAATTCTAAGCCATGTCAGTGCATAGATAGCTTAGAGAAACTCCTCTATCTGGCAGTGCCAGTCCCATTCTATGATATCTACAAACCCTTGATTCTACTCATACTTGTATCGCCAGTTGGTCGTCCTTGTACCCCTTGTACAACATTGAAACCTGAGGAAGCCTCCTCTACGGCATTGTGAGCTGCTCATATGGGTGATCAATTGGCACAGATTACTCCCACCAGACAGGTATTCCAACGTCTACTCATGCCCTTTGCTGTTTCCCGACTCCTCACTTTCTCTCTGTGACTTCCTGTCCCATTTTGGACAGATGTTCCCATTTCAGACATTCGTGTGAGATGTGTCTCAGCTCACGCAAGTCTAGCACATCCACTGATCATGGTGATTGATGGCATCAACATCCATGAGGTTTGACTTGAGTGTAGTTTTTCTTTGCCATAGTAGGAACTGTGCCTTTGGGGTTGCCAATTACTGGATTCTTGCATTCGAGCATTGTAGTCGGTATTGATCATGCAATCGACAGGTGCAATCATTTGCAGAAGGATTTTTAAATAGTGAATATGGTGATTGCTAGTCAATTCTATTTTTTGAGGTCATTGTTGTAATAGAAGTAGAGGGACAAGGGGCGAGGCCAATACTGGTGATGATTTTGCAAGAGCTCCAGTATAATCTACCACACTAGACTGCTGATGCAGGCATTGAATCATGTACCGTCTGTCAAACTTCTTGTTCATTTTTGCCAAAGCTTACGGGTATGGTGCATGAAAAAGCATTTCTAATCTCTGGTAGATTTGGAGAATTGTGGCATATTGGATGAATCTTTTTGAGAGGCAGAACACGTGCAAAAGACAATGTGAGAGCGGTTGCGTGAGCCGTTGATCCAACTCCGCCAATCTCCTGCTGTCATTCGATAGTCTTCAGATCAGAACACCAACTCAAAGTCGTGCCATGTGAAAACAAGGATGCAAGGTCAATTTTCTACCGCACCTATTGACCCAATAATGATGAATTACATCTCCAAACTCGTCAGCCACATCCTGATCCTTGGTCCTTAAGACTTTGTAGGAACGAATGCTTCAGGGAGCACCTGTCAAACTTCGGGTTCACTCAAGAGTTGAAGATTTATCTTGATGAGCACTGCTTCTCACGCACGCAAATTCCATAGCTCCTCCATCACTGGATTGAGTTGTTAGATTAGATTGGTGCTGAGGCTTGATAGCTTGTGGTACAAGTCTTTATGGATGCGAGCCTGCTGGCCGGTGCCTCCCATAGTGCCAGGTTTCGAACCTATGGGCAACAGCAAATGAGAAAGGTTCACCATGCCCAAGGGCTCTGTCACCTGGTTGCTGTTGCTGCCTGGTGAATTTGAAGATCGTTATTGATCACGTGCTCCTGATCCTTCATCGCACGAGTCCTTGCTGCTTACTACTCCTCTTCATTGGGTTCGCTTGCTCCGTTCACCATTGTCATTGCGAGGTCTGCAAAAATCTTAACGGTGGAGATATGCTGAAGAATTGTGTGAGTTTTTCATCTTGTAATTGATTTGATACCCTCCCATCCAATGCTGATATGCTCTAATACCAAGTGTTGCACCAAGCAGAACGTGGATGGTTCACTCGCATGAGGTGCGGAGCAGAAGCCAAATCAAGGAGTTGGGACAAATCGACAACCTGTGTTTAGCATTAGCTTTACTTTGATTGCAGTTTTCAGATATACTGAGTGCATAAACACAATGAAGCGAACCACAATGAGGCATTTTTTGGGAATTTGGCATTTGAGCCGGGCGACGCATGCAATGTCGCATCGTGAGTGGTTTCTCTGACAAACTCTACCGATAAGTTGAGAGGTTTCCTGTATGAAGGCACGGTTTTACAGAAGTCTCGTGCCGTCAAGAAGTTGATCAAATAGCATAAAAACATTGATACAGGTCGCTGTACTTCTGTCCACCCTTTTGGAAATTGGTTGACAGTGTCAGAATCATTGGAAGTGAGACACCGGAGGTCAGGGCAGGTGGCCAAACTGCCTTCAGCCTAACCGCATAAGGATCCGGAGGCCGACGTACATTGGTCCATGAATACAAGGAAATGAATTCCCACTCATTGATTTTTGGGCCTCATGTACATCCGGGATGCACTAGCAAAAGTTTTTGTGTTTAGTTTCACAAGCATTGATACCCAGTATCTTTGCCTCATACCCAAAATTTCCCTCAAAATCAGAAGGAAAAATAGGATCGAGGACCTACCCTTCTAACATTTATGGGTTGGGGTCTCATCATGGTCCCAAGCCCTGTAGCAGCGGGGCCTAGAAGGTTCCCTTTTGACAAAGGCGGAAGTTATCCTTTTGGAGCAATTCAAAGTCAAAAGTGATTGGATTTCCAATTGAAATACTTCATACAACAGTGGAAAACAAAATAATCATACCTGGCTATGGTGTTGCGTAAAATTTTCCATGGAAGTATACTTTGAATTTGCGGTATTGCATGGTTCAAAGCTTCAACCTGCCACGTAGCACAAGAAGGGGACTCGCAAGTCCCAATTCATCGATTGGTGCCACGCCCAGACTCATAGGTGCATTGGTACATGAAGCATGTGGTACGCTCTTACTCACATGCTTGAGCGTTTTCCAAGATGCTACAAAAGTCCCATGGAGGTCATATTCTCTACGATTATGAGTCAAGCTATCCACCTGCGCCACTGTTATTTGCCATGAAGGAGTTCTTGCTGCACATCCTCCAATACTCTATTGTTTGTAGTTCTTTTTCTCCCATACATAGTGCACACTTAGGAGATCGGCCATGGCTTAAGGAGCTGTGGGCGGGGCACCCACAACATGTTTTTAACATGCTGTATATATCTAACCGCTTTTGCAATGATATCATGTGGCGGCTGTGCAAAGAGACAGTGATCCGTGACACATTGCCAGATGTAGAGGAAAAACCGTTCATGTGGACTCAATGCATATGTCATGCCATGAGCATATGGATGATTTGAAAGAGATCATGCAGTTCTCAGGGCAGTACGTAAAGGGGTGTCAGCGGTCAGTATTTTGTCATTGTCCGCAAATGTTATCACTCAAGCGAGAGTCAGAGACCCTGACCTTGGCCATGGAAGTAAAGGCAGGATTCGTTTCCCTTCTTTGAATATTGTGTTGGTACCATCATTGGCACTCATGTTCTTCTCATCATATGAGCACTAAGTTGTGCTGCTTACATCAACCCACATTCTCAAGTCACTGTGAACGTGTTGGCGGCATGCAACCAAGAAATCACGTTTACTTTCATCAAAATGGGATGGGAGGGTAGTTCACATGACATATGCAGTTTCAACGTATCGATGCGCCAAGGGTTTCACATACCTTCTCCATAAATCTTTGCTTGCTGATGCCACTTTCTTGAAAGGCTTTGGATAGATACCGCAGTGCCGTGGAAGGCACTACCCTTTGAAAAAATTTGGCACAATGCGCCTTGTGGATCACCAAGACCTCATGAACCACCTACAGGCAACAGCCCACTTAATGATTGAGCATAATTCTGGTGTAATCAAGGTTTGGATCCATATCAGGTCTGTTGTTCCAAACTAGAATATCCATTTTTAACAACAGTTGGTTCTTTTGTGTTTCATCGGACACAATCTCTTCACATTTTTCCATCTGGTTGTGTAGGACATGGACAATGAAATACCATTGCCACAATCACCACCAATGTGCATTCAAGTATTAGGCCTCCATGACAGGGAACCACGCATGCACACTGTCAGCAATGCAACATTGCATGCAATATGGGATGACTATATCACACGGGTGGATGAGAAAGATGATGCAAAAAGTGTTCTTTTGTAGTAACTTCAAAAAGTGAAATGATTAAGCTCAATACATAAAACATTCAATTAATACCATTTAGTAAATCTCCATAAAAAATCATTAAAGGAAGTGATAATGTGCCTGTACAATTAGTACTGGAGATGAAAATTTCATTTGAAGTTACAAATAATCAACATTGAACACAAATTCATGAAAATACAAACTATAGAAGAGTTAAGGACTGCTATCTACTCATCATCATCCCCCAAGTTCTCCATTGAATTGAGTTTAAAAAGTTGAACAAGCACATTACCATCGGTTTCACTAATAGCATTGGAATTTCTGCCAAAAACACCATTGCTCTCCACGTCTATGTCATCACCTATATTCTTGTCGGTTTCACCAATGATGTAGGCCTCATTAGAAGCAGAGCCATTGTTGGAAAAACACTTGGCACACTAGGGCCACAATTGAAGAAACGCAACGCCACTTCTTGACAAAGTTCACCGCTTGACTGCAAGTAGTCCTCACATTTCCTTGAGTGCATCCATGAGTGCAAGCATTGTTGACGTTCACGTAATCAGTGACAATGATAACTGCCTTTCCTAAAGTAGTCTTTGGGAATTCATCACGGATGATGCACTCAAACCTTGTCCCACCATGAGCAAGCTTCTCCACTTTCTTAATGTACCTCTCAAGCACAGCCCAACGGTGAACCAATGGCCCTCATTATCTTTGACCTCCTTTTAATCAATTTTAGCGCATGAGCGGCCCCCGCCTTTTCACTTTTGCATGGTGTTTTGCTGCGAGCTTTGTTGGCTTGCATATGTTCTATTGAACAGTCCAACCAAAGGAACAACTTCCCCTTAAGCTTCCCTTTTTGGGGGTGAATCAAGGTTATTTCCTCCCAGCTTGTTTTGAGGAATTCAAGTATTCAAATGGT
>SZWC01007447.1:1043-24117 GCA_023375785.1 Penium margaritaceum
CACACACACACACACACACACACACACACACACACAGCCACCCACATGCACCTGGGAGATAACCCCCCCTGTCATGCTCGGGTAGGTGGAGATCTATGGGCGAGGTGCTTCGCTTGAGGATGGCTTGTGAAAGCGCAGCGTTAGTGAACGGCTGGTGAGAGGTGGCATCGTGGACTCGTGCGCTTTCTTCTCACTCACACCCCCGTCCCTTTCCATGACCTCGCACACACGCCAGAGACGGTTGCAGCGATTGCTTTGGCTCTGGACGTGGGGCGTCCTTACCCATCTGGTGTGCCTCTTGTGCTGTTTCTGAATAGGTTGGGGTGAGAACCAGGGAGCCCGTTTGAATGTGAGCGTGGTTGTTTGCATTGGTTTGTTGATGGAGGCATAGGCGTATCGCAGCCCTGCGCATGGGTGCTGCGGGTGAAGGGTGTCTGGTGGGGGTTGCCTTCCTGCCTCCCGGGTGGGTTGGGCAAGGTGAGCTTGAAGGTGAGCTTTGTGTTGTGCTTTGGGTGGGGGGGAGGNGGGCAAGGTTGGGGAGGGGGTTCATCTGCCTTGTTGTGGAGGGTGGAGGGCTCCATGAACTTCTGGTGAAGAAACGTCTGCAGCTCCGACGTTTTTTTTTTCTGTTTGCGAGACTGTTTATGTCCTTAGCTTCTCTCTCTGTGTGTCCTGTCTGTTTGGTCCCAGGGGAGGAGAACGTGAGCATGAAGCAACGGATGCTGGATGGGGAGGGTGGCACCAACGACGACGACGGCCCTCCGCCGCCCATTCGCACGTGAAACACCACGCCTCTGTTTATTTCCGTGGCGGGGTTTGTGGCTGGATGGAGGCAAGAGGGGGGTGCGAACGCACCCTTTGGTGATAGCCTCTGCAAGGGAAACGTGTTGTGAGGCTTGGAACCGTCCTCACCCTCGTCACAAACATTCTCTTTTGTGGGAAAGTGTGTGGCATAACTCATAAGAGGTTGTTGGGCAGGGGCCTTTTTCGTTTCCTTTCTATGTCCTTCCTCTTTTGTACAAGCGAATGGCTGAGGAGCAGAGTAGACGTCAGGTGTCAAAGCGACAAGCACCTTCTCGGTGCTGCCTCCTGCACTAGTTACGATGTCCCGGGTTGGACGCTGACCCTGGCGGTGGTGATGGCCATTGTGATGGTGATGGTTGCGGCTATGTTGATGGTGGCAACGGTGACGGCAACGATGAGGGCAACAGACCATTAGTCGTTGAAAGGAGATGCTGGCTGCCAATTCCTGGCAGCTCTTTCCTCATTCCCTTGTTCACTGTACTGCAGTTGCCTGTGGTGGCACTGCTCATGGGAGAGGAGATGGGGGTGAATGGAGAAGTGGAACACAATGTGGAAGTAAGCGCACGCTGACGAAGAGCATGAAGGCGGTGTGTGGTGGCAAACATGCCATTCGGTGCTGGGCTGCGGAAAATGCTTGTTCTTCACCAAACTGTGGACAGTGAAGCTGAACCATGTCCCACTCATATCTTCCAGTCTGTACGCACTTGCTTGAGAAAGCGCCTCTTCACTTCAAACTGAATGTCAATGAAATGTATTACATTGGGTATGCTGACACCTGACAAACGACAGTAGTGAGGGTACACCACCTATGAGTTGGCATATTTTGGGTGTATGGAACAGTACATGAGACAAGTATTGTGAGCATCATCTCCTCCGGAAAGGTTGTTTGCATAAGGTAAGCACCATATCTGTGTGCCTCAACTAATGTTTCAAGTTCAGGGGTGACCTTCCATTGCATGAAATACTATCTACTTGTATCCACGCACATACATCTATGTAGGAAAGTAGGTCAACATGGTTGCCATGCTAACGATATGGCGCTTCGGACCAGTGGCATGCTCAAGTTACGAGAGTTTACGAGCGAAGGCCGCCCTCCCCGACTCACTCACTCACTGATGTTACAACAAATAGCATTGGACTTGTGCCAATGAGAAGTTGCTACGAAGCTTCCTAGCCTTGTTATCGTTGACATGGTGACATTGTCCAGGCAGTTGACACAATAGCAGGCACATCAATGCAAGAAACAGCAAGGGTTGTGCTAGGGCAACGTGCAAAGTCCTATAAGTTTCAATAACTTAACATTCAGGGACGAATATGAGAAGATTCTAGGAAGCTTCCTAGCACGCTTGCCAGTGACTAGGCGTCAGCGCTCAGTCAGCTTGGGGCGTCAACACAGGTCGTTCGCGAAACGGCAAGAGTTTGGCTGAACGACACAGACAGTGTCAAACATGCTTCCATAAATAAAACATATGCAGAGACAGATGACAATAGAGCAACAATCAGCCTAAATAGTTGCTGGCCGTCTAGAGTCGCTAGGGACGGCGGTGTTTTTGTACTTGCTCAAACTGGCCTAAAACCACAGTTTTGGCCGCAACTCACTGCTCAGCTCTCATAATCACCCGTTGTCTGCACTAGAACGTGCAGAACGATGAGCTCTATGCAACGGACCCACACAAAATGGGTTTCTATCATCCAGACACGAAAAGCAAGCAAAACAAGGAAATCGGCCAAAATGACTTGTCCACCGAACAAAATTCTAGAGCACTCTGAAATGCAGTAAGAGCACCCATAAATGTACGATTGCAGTACCGAGACGTCATCGTGTGCTTTCTATGACAGGAAGCACACACAAAGTTGCAGGTCTCCTCATTGCACCCGTACGGGCTACGGGGTGTGTGGGTCTCGACCACCGAAAAAACTCCATTAACGACAGACCAGCAAGTCAGGCTGTAGACATGCATCATTTGTGTCACACTTGTCATGTCTGTTGTGATTTGTGGCGTTTTTGTACAGACTACTGTGACCATTCGGCCATGTCCATACTCGTGCACATCCCTAAGGCGGGTCCTGGTGACACCAGTGCAATGACTGGTGGCGGACTACCAGCTTGGAGCTGGCCGACTACCGTTCCAGAGCCCCGGACACTGCCGGGACATCCTGCTTTTCTACAGCTTGCTGGAGTTTTTCCGCGGACAGGCCATGAGCCCGATTTGCATGTTTTTGCATTGCATGTTCACCGTCTGATGATGGATGCATGCATGTGACCAGTGGTAGCGTCCGTCTTAAGATCATGCACGTCTAGGTTCAGACGGCGTAGCATTCTCACATGTGTGCGCAGAGTTATGGCCAAAACAGTGGTTTTGGGCCGGTTTTAGGACAGCTCTTGGACCGCCGCGTGCGACACCCGCTGTGCGCCGCGGCAGGTTTTTATGCCATGGACTTGTCATTTGTCAACTCTTTGTGCAAATACTATTGAAGCATTCAGACAATTTGTCTTGTGTCCCCTAGCCAAACTCTTGTTGTTGCGTGCACGACTTGTGACTGTCGTCACCGTCTGATCAGGCACTATCGCCTCGTCAACGTGAGTGTTGCTAGGAAGCTTCCTTGCATATTCTCATTGTATGAGAGCGGTGAGACAGTTCTCACTGAGTTGCGCAGCAGAGACGCAGCAGATCAGCAGCAGTATGAGTCACCATTGCAGCAGATCCACTGGGGCCTGTCAGAGACAGCCGGTCGCCGTCGACGCAACCCACACCCATCACGTGAGACCGTAGCATTTGCATCGCCACCATGCCAGCAGCAGCACAGCAGTAGCGCCGTAGCAACAGCTACAGCAGCTCGTGGCGGCTGCAGTGATTGCAGCCACCGTCCGCAGCTGTAGCGGCAGCCGCGCCAACAGCAGCGCAGCAGCAGTAGCACACCAGCAGTAGTGGCGGCATCAGCAGAGCAAGAGCAACGCAGCAACAGCAGCGGCAGCCGCGGCGGCAGCAGCAGAGCAGCAGCAGGTGCAGCAACAGGAGCGCAGCAGTGGCAGCAGCAGCAGCGCGCGGCGGCGGCAGCGAGCAGAAGCCGCAACGCGCAGCAGCAGCAGCGTCATTGCGTAGCCGCTGCTGTCGCTGCCCCGCACGCAACCACACAGCTGCTGCTACAACTGACAGCACAGCTGCAACAACAGTTGAGCGGAAGCTGCTGCGCAACTTCCGTGCAGCCACCGCGGGGCGGCTGCATGCTCGTGCAGAACCGCGAGAGAAAAACAAAAAAATGAGGGTGTCGAGCTGATGTCAGCAATTTTGCTTGCTGATGTCATCAGGTCGTGCTGATTTCAGCAACCACCTGCTCACGTCAGCACCATACTTAGCCAAATTTTTGGCCAGACAGTCAAAAGTTGCGAGCGTCTCAACTCGTCGAGAAACGCTGGCGCTTTTGAAATCCGACAAACCTGACCTGTCGACTCACACTGAGAGGCGACATGAACTTGTCTGACAAGGGGGAGGGGAAAGGTGATCCCTCCTCTTCTTCTGGGGTCCTGAGCCCACGCTCGCACGCCATTGAGGACCTACGGAGCCAGCAAGATGGGATGCGTCGCCTACAGCGGGAGCAGACTGATGCCATCCGCACGTTGACTGAGCTTCTGCGTGCCCAGTCCACGTTCCCACAGCAGGTTTCCAAGGGAGCTGCTGGCGTTGCGGTCTCTACACAGCAATCAGCTCAGGCACCCGTGACAGGAGGTAGACCTGACCCACCACCTCTTGACCTTTTGGATGATGATACATTCATGCCAGGCATCACAGGCGACTCCCCGGATCATGAGATTCGAGTTCTTCAGGAGCACCTCCGTCAGCTGCAGATGGGCACCATATCTCCTCGGTTTCCTCCGATACGATCGTCACCCGACTATCCCGATGACTATCCCCTTCCAGGAGTCTTCCCCATTTCTCGTCCTCCTCAGCCTGCGGTTGCTCTCCCCAAGGGTCGGCAACCCAAGGATTTTGAGACACCACCTCCACGGTACATCAGTGAGGACGGCTTTGATTGCTGGGAGATCCTCTTTCAGGTTTGGGCTACTTTGGAGGGAGTGTGGCCCTACTACCACAGCCCGTATCAGCCTACAGATCCAACACAGGTGCTCACGGCAGCCAGGGTAATTCGCGGACTCCTCTATGCCATGCCACGCGAGACCGTCGTCGATTTCCGCCCCTTCCTTGGTGAGGCCAGCCCAGGCACCGGCGCCGATCCACACGGAGGTTGGGATCTGGCCGCAGAGACGCAGGCCACTCGTGCAGCACACATTCATGCCTTCCACTCTCTTTGTCAGGGGCCTATAGAGCCTGCAGCCGATTACTGGCGACGCGCCATGCGCATCTACACGCGCCTTGGAACCTCAGGAGGCACACAGCTGTGGGCGCTCCGTACGATGATGCTCGGAGTTTGCCTTGAGTACACTGACATCTTCACACGGTACAGCAACGCTATCCTCGAGCCCTTTTCAGCCACTCTGTAGCTTCTCCCCTTGGGGTATCAGCTCTTTCTCTAGGTGACTTCAGCCCGCGAGGCAGCCGTGGCCCATCAGGAGACTTCTCTTGCTGCAGCAGGCATCGCATCACCACCATCTTCCCTCCTGCAGTCTCCTTCTTCATCTTCCATCACGTCCTCATCTTCCTCCTCCTTTTTGGCCCCGTCCACATCCACTCAAACACAGGGTGTTGCAACAGCAGCTCAGGGGAAGAAGAAGAAGGGGAAGCGTGGAGCAGGTGTCATAGCAGCACTCGTCATCGAGTGGTAGTAGTGGACGTTCTGTTCACAGCTACAACTGTGGAGGCACCCATCGCTATACCGAGTGCCAGCAGCCACTCGACTGGGCACGGATTACTCGTGGGCTCCAGGCTGCACACGCCCTCTGTTCCACGTCCAGCACATCATCCTCGCCATCCGCCAGACGCGTGGTGGCCACAAATGCACCTGTTCCCGCTTCCTCACCGGCGAGTAGCAGTGATCCGGACCCACGCAAACGCACCATTGCTGAGCTCCGACACCTTTTGGTGCGCCGCTTTCAGGGAGGTACGAGTGTGTTGTCATCGTCGGGTGGTCCACCGACTGTCTGTCCGTCCGTTCCTGTAGGTCGTGACGACGCGTGTGTGGGAGCACAGTTAGCATGTGATGATGATGGGCCTGTCTGCACCGATTGGGTTCACAAGTCTCATCTTTTTGCCCTACGTGGCTCCTCCCCACTGACGTCTCAGTGTCCCTCTGATGCCTAGTGTTCCATTGCTCGTTGTATAGTGACGTCCACCAGTCGTGACTCCGGTGACACTTGGATCATCGATTCTGGTGCCACTCATCACATGACGTGTCGTCATACTGATTTTGTTGTTCTCGGTCCCGTCAGGTCTGTCCGTTCCGTCCGTACAGGCTCTGGTCAGTCCTTGCCAGTCCATGGTGTTGGGGTTGTATGTTTTGACGGTCCATCTGGCCCCTTGTACCTTTCTGACGTGTTGTTTGTACCTGATCTTGAGCTCAGCCTGCTTTCTGTGCATGCCTGCACACTGATGGGTCTCTCCGTGGAGCATACCGTAGACTCAGCGACTGTGACTGCTACTGACACTCGCAATGTTGTCCTTTGTGCCTCAGTCGTAGATCATCTATATCGCGTCTCTCGGACCTCCTCCCCTTGCTCCCCTTCCTCGTCCGGGCGGGTCTTTGTCACTGGTGTTCTGGCTCCGGAACACCAGCGGTTGCTTCATCGCTTTCTATGTCATTTGGGCTCCGATACTATGTCGAAGCTCATTCGGACACAGCCAGCTCTCGGTCTTGACGCGGCTTCTTTCGAGAAGCCGTCCAAGACCAACTGTATTTTTTCCGCTCAGGGGAAGATGCACCGATGCACCTTCCCCTGACTCTCGTTCCCGAGCACTTCGACATCTCGAGCTAGTTCACTCAAACCTTCTCGGTCCTCTTCCGGTCGAGTCCCTATCTTGTCGGGGCAGGTATGTTTTGACTCTTACTGACGACTTTACCCGGATGCAGCGGGTCTACAGCCTGCGTTAGAAGAGCGATGCCGCCCTTACAGCTCGACTCTGGCTAGTGAAGGCTGAGCGTCAATCCTGTCACATATTACATACTTTCCGCTGAGATTGCGGCAGTGAGTTCCTTGGCGAGATGGATGGTTCCTTTGCTGAGCACGAGATTTCTCACCAAGTCTCCGCTCCTGCTACCCCTCATCAGAACGGTGTTTCCGAGCGCTAGAACCGCACCATGGAGGATGTGGTCCGCGCTATGTGGTCTAAGTACGGTCTCCCTCAGTCCTTTGTCTTTGAGGTTTTTGCCTACATGACTTAGGTCTGGAACCGCCTCCCGCACAGTGCATTTGCGGACCACATTACACCGTATGAGCTCTGGTTTGGAGATCGTGCTAACCTTTGTCTCACTCGCGTCTTGGGATCCCTGTCCTCCATGTGGTACACCGAGGACCAGCAGGGGTCCAAGGTCTCACCTCGGGGCCGCCTGTGTGCCTTTGAAGGCATTTCCCCGCGGTCGAAGGCCTGGCGCTTCTGGGACCCTACTCATTGTCGCATCATTGAGTCACGCGACGCGCTTTTTTTCAAGTCTCTCAGCTACCGTGACCTGACTTCGATCACGACACTCTCCGCCACACATGTTCCTACCTGTGAGGGTTCTCGTCGGATGGGGGAGAATTCTACGCAAGTGAGCACCTCTCACCAAGCTGATGTGCCCGTTCGAGCCCCCTTCACCTCTCGGTCTCCGGCCCTTGATGACCCGACGATCATCACCGTCGGTCCAGAGACCTCGCCCGTCCAACCTGTTTCACGCCCCACAGGTTCCCCTGCTTCTGTTCCCGTGCCTGCTTCTACTCCAGTGCCTACGTCTACTGGCACTCCTGTTTCTGTGTCTAGTCCAGTCTCGCCTACTCCCGTATCTGCTCCTGCTGACACTCTTGCCTCCGTGTCAGGTCCAGTCTTTCCTGCTCCTGCTGTCACACCCAGCCTCGTGTCCCCCACACACGCATCTCCTCGCACGACATCACCTGCATTGCCTCAATCCCCACCAGCTTTGGTCGTTCCTGTCCCTGAGCCTGACGTGCGCCCCTCGAGCTCCGGTTACTCCCGTGAGTCCGGTGGCCGTCTTCGACCACTAGATTCCAGAGCTCAGCAAGCGTCGGGCCCCGCACCCAGGCACCCCCCTCGCAGCATCACGAGTGGTGATCCCGGCACAAAGGCCCTAGGCCTGAGTGTCCGCACTGAGCTCACAGAGGTACATCCAGCGTGCCCTATAGGGCACAATCTTGTCACTCGCGAGTTCCATATCGCTTGTGATAAAGCAGTTGATCTTGTGGTCGTCAGGCCTAGCACCGAGGCGTGTGCCCTTGCTACATAGAGCTCTCCCTCTATGGCGCCCGACCCTGGCACCCTGAGGGAAGCTCTCTCATCACAGGATGTTGACGCTTGGCGCGCTACCTACGCGGATGAGCTTCGCGCTTTCCGAGAGCATAGAGTCTATGAGCTTGTTGACCTTCCGCTTGGGAGGAAGGCTATTCAGGTCAAGTGGGTCTTCCGCAAGAAAGTGAAGCCGGATGGCTCACTGGAACGCTACAAGGTCCGCTTGGTCGTCAAGGGGTACTCTCAGATTGATGGCGTCGATTACACTGACACTTTTGTCCCTGTCGGCCGCATGATCTCAGCTCGAACTCTGTTCAGTGTAGTGGCTCAGCATGACTGGGAACTGCATCAGATGGATGTGAACAATGCGTTCCTCCATAGCTCTTTGGATGAGGAGACTTACGTGGCTCAGCCACCAGGCTTTGAGGACGGTGACAAGGTCTGGCGCTTGCGCAAGTCCTTGTACGGCCTCAAGCAGTCTCTGCGGTGTTGGAACCGGGAGATCACCGGCACATTGACTCGTGCGGGATATGTACAGAGCGAAGCACATCCCTCTCTCTTCATCCTACCGACACCCAAGCTGTTCACCGCCATCCTGGTCTATGTCGATGACCTTCTGATTGCGTCTCTGTCCCTAGAGGTCGTGAAGGAGGCCAAGACTGTCCTTCAGACTGCCTACAGGATGAAGGACCTCGGTCCTGCATTGGTGTTTCTTGGTATGGAGATCGTGCAAGATCGTAGACGTCGGACACTGTTGCTCCATTAGGCCCGATACGCACAAGTCGTGGGAGAGCGTTTCAGCGACCTCCTTGGTGTAGTGCCCACCGCTTCCACACCTCTTACACTTGATGGGCAGGATGCCCTAAAGGTGGATGATCCCACACAGCTGGGGGAGACAGTGGACGTGACCTTGTACATCCGTCTCATCGGATCTCTGATGTACCTGGCCACTATCACATGTCCTGACATCGCTTTTGTTGTCAACCTCCTCGCTCAGTTCTCGCAGGCTCCACGTGCCAGAGCCCTTCACGCGGCTGTGCAAGTGGTACGGTACGTGGTCTCCACACCGTACCTCGGACTCTGCTTTCGTCGGCAGTGTTTGATGTTCCTTGACGGCTATACTAACAACGACTGGGCCTGGAGCCCATATGGACGCAGCCGTACTGGCTACGTGTTCCTACTCGGCGGTACCGCTCTGTCTTGGCGTAGTAGGAAGCAGGGCTGTATCGCACGTAGCTTGTCGGAGGTAGGGTACGTTGCTTTGGGCGCAGGGGCTGCTGAGGCGGTATGGCTGCAGCGCTTGTTTCTTGAGCTTGGTCGGTCAGTGCCCGCCATTGTGCATCGCTGCGACAACCAGAGTGCTCTTGCCATTGCAGAGAACTCTGATTGCTTTTACGCTCGCACGAAGCACATTTCGGTTGAGCATCACTTTGTGCGTGATCTGCTGGAGCGACAAGTGATCTCCGTCATGTGAGTTGGCACCAACATGCAACGTGCTTATTTCTTGACGAAGGCACTAGCTCGCGAAACGTTCCTGGTGGCCATTCATTCTGTTGGGCTTTGCCCCATGCCTGAGAGTGGTTGAGTGTGGGATGTGAGCATGTCTCCCATCTGTTTTACACACACTATTGTACTCGTCCCAGTGCTGCACATGTATGGACATGCATACCATCGGGTCATGGGGGAGTGTTGTGATTTGTGACGTTCTTATACAGTCTACTATGACCACTCGACCGTGTCCATACTCGTGTAGATCCCTGAGCGGGCCCTGGTGAAACCGGTGCGATGACTGGTGGCAGACTACCAGCTTGGAGCTGGCCGACTACCGTTCCAGAGCCCCGGACACTGCCGGGACTTCGTGCTCTTTTCTTTACAGCTTGTAGGTGTTCTTCGGCGGACTGGCCATGAGCCCGATTTGCATGTTTTTGCATTGCGTGTTCATTCTCTGATGATGGATGCATGCATGTGACCAGTCGTAGCGTCTGTCTTGTGATCCTGCACGTCTAGGTTCAGACGGCGTAGCATTCTGACATGTGTGCGCAGAGTTATGGCCAAGACAGTTGTTTTTGGTCGGTTTTAGGAAAGCTCTTGGACAGCCGCGTGCGACACCCGCTGTGCGCCGCGGCAAGTATTTATGCCATGGACCTGTCATTTGTCAACTCTCTATGCAAATGCTATTGAAGCATTCAGACAATTTTCCTTGTGTCCCCTAGCCAAACTGTTGCCGTTGCGTGCACGACTTGTGACTGTCGTCACCGTCTGATCACGCACTCACGCCTGGTCAACAGGAGTGTTGCTAGGAAGCTTCCTTGCATCTTCTCAATGGCGTAGCTGCAGCTAGAAACCTAGGCAGCAGGTTGGGGCAGCATGCGCTGTCGATGCAGCGTGCGGGCTTCCACGCTCGTTGCTTAAGTCTGCTGCCCCCTCAGTCTGCTGCTCTAGAGACTAAGTCTGGAAGCTATGGGTTTGTTACTCAGAAGTGTGCGCGCCAGTGTTAGCGCCACAAAGCACCTGAAAACTAAAAGTAGCTGGTTAGCAATGAAGAATGAGCAACAATGGGAGACCCCTCCAAGTTCTAGCTCCCCTCCACTAGTGTAGAACTTGTTGCTCAGCTAACCAGCCAATCAGAAAATAATGCTAGACCTATTTTCTGGCAGGCAGGGTTTTCTCGGTGAGCCCTGCCACACGCCCGACAGCCCAAAACCTGGATGTCGTCCGTTTTGCCTGAAAACTGGACCATACCATAACACCAACGCTGCAAACGCAGTCGTGTAGTCAGAATCAGCCAGAAAAACAGCTAGAAGACGTTATGGCTACACGAACCCAGGTAGTGCCTATGACAGTCGACGATGCCAAACAGGACCATACAAGAGGATACATGGACCCTACGCATCGCATGATTATGCAGACACAATGCCACACCTAGACACAACGCTAGGTGCATGCAAATAGCATCTGCAGTGGTAGTGACTGCCGGCGGTCCGACCACCGAGGAGGCCTGCCGATGGAGCTGAGCGCATCGCCAGAGGAGGAGGCTCCAACAACTGGTGAATGGGCCTCAGCGTGCGTCGGCTCCACCGAGCAACACTCTAGCGGCGTCAAGTCTTGCCGTCAGTCATCTGCATGCCGATATACACAAGCTGGGAGGACATAACAGAGTACAATGAGAGATGCACGAAAACCAACACTTCCCCATGACTCACAGGCGTTGTGCACATGTGCGGGCAAAGACACCGTCAACGTCCAAACTCCCCCAGGCCAAGCAGAGACGCAAGCAGGGACAAAGAGAGTCACTCACAGACATAAGCCGGTTGAACTCACAGATTTCTTGAACGAGTCGCGCTTCAGTGCCTTGGTCAAGAAATCAGCCAACTATCGTGCTCTCTCAACCCACGCAATGCTGACGCTCCCGTCATGCAACAACGATCGCACATAGTGATACTCAACATTGATGTGCTTTGTGCGTGTGTGATGCGCGCCGTAATTATCGACGATGGCCATCGCACTCTCATTGTCACAGTGCAACGTGATCGATGCGACGGACTGACGTAACTCGGACAACAGAAGACGCAACCACACACTCTCACACGCGCTTGAGCGAAGAGCAAGGTACTCAGCCTGAGTAGTGCTGCGTGCAACGCATCCTTGCTTGCCACTGCGCCAGGAGACAGGTGTGCCGCCAATCAGAAAGATCCATCCTGTGCAACTCTTACCGTCCGGAATGCCGGCCCAGTCACTATCTGTGTAGCCCACCGCGACAACAGACGGCCGACGGCAGAACATGAGACCTCGCCGAGGAGTCGAGACAACATATCGTAGTACTCGGATTGCGGCCTTGTAGTGGGGGTGATGTGGCTCCTGAGAGAACTGGGCAGGTGTGTGGTCACGTCAACTGGCTCCCCCACAAAGGCTGGGTCAAGACTCTTCAGCTTTGCCTGGCCATCGGGTGACATGGGTGAGGATGCGCTCGGCACGAGTTGCAGATCCTCCGCAAAGCGTGTGGACAGTGTCTGCACATAGGCGGCCTGGTGGATGTGCAGGACGCCCTGGGAGCGATCATGCTCGGGCTCCATGCCCAGGAAGACTCTGGCAGACCCAAGGTCCTTCATCTGGTAGGCTGCGTGCAGCAGATCCTTGACACGTTGGACGGTAGCCGTGTCTGGCGACGCAATGAGCACATCATCGACGTAAACTAGAACAGCGGCGAAGGTCTGGCATCGCGGACTGACAAACAGTGCGGGGTTAGCGGTACTGCGCTGGAGCCCGCCACGAAGGAGCGTACTGTTGATTTCTTGGTTCCAGCACCGAGGCGACTACTTCAGGCCATAAAGGGCCTTACGCAGTCGCCAAACTCTCCTAGTGCCATCGTCGAAGCCTGGGGGCTGTACCATGTAGAGCTCCTCACCCTCCAGTGAACCATGGAGAAAAGTGTTGCTCACGTCCATCTGATGCGGCTCCCACCCGTGCTGGGCAACCAGACTGAAGAGTGCCTGGCTAGTGGAGCACCGGCCAACTGGGGCAAAGATTTGGTCGTGATCGACCCTAGGAATGTAGGCAAACCCCCTGGCTATAAGGTGGGCCTTGTACTTGTCCAAGGACCCGTCGGGCTTCCACTTGCGCCGAAAGACCCACTTGGCACCGATGCCCTTCCAACCTGGGGGAAGGTCGACGAGGTCATACACGTGGTGCTGTCGGATAGCGGCGAGCTCATCGGCGCAGGCAGTGTCCTAATATGCGGCCTCAGGAGAGGCTCGTGCCTCGCGTAGGGTGTCTGGGTCCTCCGGGCGTGCTGTGGAGCGGACTGAGAGAGCGTGTGCAACTTGAGCCCCAGATGGGATGCGCGCAAGTGCAGCCGCGACAACGTACCGATGCTCATGATGAAGCATGGCGTGGCCTAGTGTGGAGCCCGGGTGAAGGTCTACAATAATGGCCGAGGTGGTCAGGCTGAGGGCCTTGGTGCCAAGATCCCCACTCACGACCGTGGGAGCGGAGGAAACACGTGGAGCCACGGGGGGTCTAGGCGCCACAGAGCACGATGCGACGGTCTCCGTGCTCACCGATGGTCTGGGTCGGAGGCTGCTGCCCGGGCCACGTGTGTAGCGTGGTAGGGTAGGTGACGGCACTGAGTCCGTTGGGCTGATGGAGGCGGATGGGGTTGCTGGCCCTGAGGGGCCCACAGACGCAACCGGGGCTGTCGGCCCGGAGGGACCATCGGACGCGACTGGTGCTGCTGGCCCGGAGGAACCAGCGGATGCGACTGGGACTACTGGCCTGGAGGGACCAGCGGACGCGACTTGGGCTGCTGTTTCGGAGGAACCAGCGGACGCGACTATAACTGCTGGCCCGGAGGGACCAGCAGACGTGACTGGGGCTGATGGCCTGGAGGGACCAACAGACGTGACTCAAACTACTGGGTCGGAGGGACCAGCGGACGCGACTGGGGCTGATGGCCCGGAGGGACCAACAGACGCGACTGGGACTGCTGGCCCGGAGGGATCACCGGACACGACTAGGGCAGCTGGCCCGGAAGGACCAGCGGACGCGACTGGGGCTGCTGGCCCGGAGGGACCAACGGACGCGACTGGGGCTACTGGCTCTGAGGGACCAGTGGACGCGACTGTGGCTGCTGGCCAGGAGGGACCAGCGGACGCGACTGGGGCTGCTGTTCCGGAGGGACCAACAGACGCGACTTGGACTGCCGGCTCAGAGGGACTGAGGGATGTGTCATCCTACAGTGGCAGGATGCAGGACGGACTCACCACTCCCCCACGCGACGGGATAGACACGCACGAGCTGGAGCAAATGAGGTTGCGAGGAAACAGGTCCTCGAAGAAAAGGGCATCCCGGGACTCAATGATGCAGTGCCGGGAGGGATCCCAGAAGTGATAGGCCTTGGACTGATGAGAGACACCGAGGAAGGTGCGAGGAAGTCCGCGAGGGACGAGCTTGCTACCCTGGTGCGGGACGGGCAGCCACACAATGGCCACGCAGCCCCAGACACAAGTCGGGCGGAGGTCAGCTTGCTGACCGCACCAATGCTGGTATGGTGTGGACTGGCGGGGACCGTGGGGAATCCGGTTCCAAACCCAGGTCATGTAGGCCATGGCTTCAAAATAGAAGCCCTCGGAGAGACTAGAATCAACCCTCATGGTGCGGACGGCGTCGTCCATAGTACGGTTCTACCGTTTGGAGACACCGTTCTTGGAGGGTGTATAAGGCGCGGACGTTTCATGGCAAATTCCATGGGAGGCGAGAATGGTCCCGGCCTCACTCAAGTACTCACCACCGCAATCAAAGCGAAAGCGGCAGAGAGAGCGGCCGCACTCGCACTCCGCAAGGACAAGCCAGTCGTGGATGGCGTGGGCAACATCGCTCTTCTGTCCAAGGCAAAAGACTCAACGATAGCGAGAAAAATCGTCAGTGAGAGTGAGGACATAGCAACCACGCTCGCTGACAAACTCGGTGGGGAGAGGACCCATGGGGGGCGGATGCACGTGAGGAAGACAAGGGATACGTGGACCGGTCCATCTTCCCCTAAGCACAGTCAATGCACTCAGTTGGACAGGGGAGGGGAAAAGTCTCCGGGTCAAGGCCCTTGGCCGGCTGGGTGCGGAGCATGTTGTCTACGGCGGCAGATTGGACGTGGCAGAGGCGGCGGTATAAGAGGCGAGTGTGCTGAGGAAAAAGCGTACGGGTGACAAACACATGGCCTATGGCGGCCGACAGGGAGGAGACGGAAGGAGAGGAGGAGAGGCAAGGTACATGCCACACGTTGTCACGGGTGGTGGCATGCAGCACAACAAGGCCAGACGAGCGCAACAACACAGTGCCAATACCACGTGAGTGCACAACGTCCATGCTCATGCGGTCAAGGGCAGTGACGGACAAAAGTCTGAGCTCAAGACTAGGGACGAAGAGGACATCATTCATAAAGACTTCACAAGAGGGACCACGGAAACGAACGACGCCAACACCACAGACAGGCAACACCTGGCCAGAGCCTGTCCGAATACCGGAAACATCACCTACAGGACCAAGCATACTAAAGGCCTCACGATAGGCTGCCACGTGATGCGTGGCCCCAGATTCGATGATCCAGGTCTCAGCAGGGTCCTGGACCGGGGTCGCAAGATCACTAATAGTCACATGGCAACAAGCAAGGGACGCGGACGTGGTGGAAGGAGGTGCTAATCAAGACTGCCAGTCGTCAAGCCAAGCAACATCGTCCTGGGAGGGGGAAGCGGAGACCATGAGAGACGATGAGACAGACGAGGAAACGGGGCACAACCGTAGCTCAGTCTCACTCATGCAGGGCTTGACAGGGGAGCAGGAGGTGATGCAACTCGCACTTCTCTGGAGAGGAGGGCGAGGCAGGCCGAGTTGGAGCGCGATGAACTGCTCCAGCTAGCGCTCAGAGGAAGATGGTCCGGAAGTGTAGACGGAGTGCAGGGCGATGGCGCCGGAGCCCGGGTAGAAGGAGGACTATGCCGACGGCGACGGCTGCGGCGCTGCTGTCGGCGGGACCGGTGAAGCAACCGGAGGGGTGGAGCTGTTGGACGAGGAGGAGGTATCAGAGCCGGAGACAGTCACGGCGGCAGAAGCGAGACGGCGCTTGCGCTAGCGATGCATGGTTGCGATGACGCAGGCCTGATCTGTCGGTAGAGGGCACGTGTACCACCCATGCCCGGGCTAGCCACAGTTGTGGCAGACCAAGCCACCAGCACTGGACCCGGTCGACAACTGTTGCTGCTGCTGTTGCTGACCTTTGCCTTTCTTGTTCCGACGCTTCTTCTTCCCGGACGAGGATGAGGTAGCTGTAGTGAGGGAGGCGATGGCCACGGAGGTGACGGCAGGGAAGGCGACGGCAGGGGAGGCGACGGCCTCCGTGCGCTGGAGTCGGGAATCCAGACGGGCTTCCTCAATAGGGAGGAAGAGCTCTTATGCCCAAGGCATGAGGGTGCCCTGGGCCGCCATTGTGGAGATAACGTCGTGAGGATAGTGGACGAAGACGTCCGCGTATGCTTTGGAGGCACCGCGCTTGATGGTGAGGAGTGTGGCCAAAGGGGGTAGGGTAGCGGTCCTGAGGCGACGAAGGATGTTCTCCGCCCGCTGCCAGTAGGAGGTGACCGTCTCGGTCTCCCCCATGTGCATGGAGTTGAACTCCCGTAGCAGGCAGCTAGTCTCAGCGTCGTTGGTCAGGCGATGGGAACGAGTGAGAACGTGCCACGCAGCTGCAGGGTCTGGGGTGGCACCAATGGTGAAGTCGCCCAAGAAGGGCTTGAGGGCGAGGCGGGAAGCCGGAGGGGCGACAGGGACAAGAGCCCGGACAGCACGACCAACGTCATACAGCTGGTCGACCAGGGTGGCATCATACGGCAGGGTGTAGTATGCCCACAGTTCCTCACCTTGCGCCCAGATTTGGAAGCTGAGCTCCCAGCTCCGGAACTGCTCGCCGGCGTGAAACGGCGGCGACGGTGTCTCAAAGTCCTTTTGCTTGCGGCCGGCACCCAGAGTGAGGCCAAGGACGGAGGTCACTGTCTGCCGCTTGCGCACTATTTGCTGCTGCGCCAGGTATTGCGTGGCAGCAGACACAGCTGGGCTGACATGTCCTGGAGGGGGGAACGACGGAGGCGCATTGGGGGTAGACTGGGAGACTAACGGTTGTAGTGCCGCGAACTGCTGCGTCAGGGCAGCAAGCTGTTGCTGAAGAGCTAAGAGCGGGTCAGGGTTGTCGCCAACGACGTCAGAGGGTTGCTAGCGCCGCTACTCCTCCTGCTACTACTACTACTGCTGCTGCTTTTGCATATTCTACTGCTCCTGCTGTTGTTGTTGCTCCTACTTCTCCTCTTGTTCTTGCTGCTCTTGCTGTTGCTACTGATGCTACTAGTGTTGCTGCTGCTGGTGCTCTTGCTGTTGCTGCTCCTGCTACTACTATTGCTGCTATTGCTACTGCTGTTGCTGCTGCTGCTGCTGCTACATCCGCTACAAGAAAGGGGGGTGGGGGTCCCCCCAACAGAGGAGGACCCCTCCCCAGTGGGGCTACCAACTATGGTGTGATGCCCTTTGTTTTGTTTTTTTTTCTCTGTGGGGTGCTGACGTTAGCAGTGACGTCTGCTGAGGACGGTGGACATCCTGCCCACCCTTAGGATTGCTTTCCCCTTCCCTTGACCCCTTCTTTGGTTTTTTTTTGTGATTTGATGACGTCAGTAGTGATGTCAGTAGTGACGTCAGTAGCGGGATACTGACGTGAGTAGTGGCGGTTTCTGGAGCCGGTACTGCAACTGCTACTGTTTGCTGCTACTGCGGGTGTTGTAGTTGGTGCTGCTGCTGCTGCTACCATTGCAGCTATTGCTACTGTTGCTACTACATATGTTGCTACTGTTACTCCTGTTGTCGCTACTACTACTGTGGTTGCGGCTACTGCTATTGCTGCTACTGTTGCGGTTGTAGTTGCAGCAGTAGTTGCTGCTACTACGGGTTGCTACGGCTGCTAAGGCTGTTGCAGCAGCAGCAGTGAAGCAGGTGGGGTGGGGGAATTCTTTTGCTCGTTTTTTTCCTTCTTCCTCGTCTATCACAATGGGCAGCTGCCCGCTGTCAGCTGCGAGCACCGGGTTGCTGCTCGCTGGCAACGAGCTACTGCTCGCTAGCAGTGGGTAACTGCTCGTTGGTAGCAGCAGGCTGTTGCTCGCTGCTCGCTTGCTACGAGCAGCGAGTACCAACAGGAGTTGCAAGCAGATGCTTGCTGCAGCTACTGTTGCGGCTAGCTGCTGCTGCGGCTTGCTGCTGCGGCTGCTACAGCCTACTGCGACTGCTACACGCTGCTACAGCTACTGCTTTGCCGCTGTTGTTGCTCGTTGCTGCTGCGAGCTGCTGCTGCTGCAAACTGCTACTACAGGTTGCTGCTTTTGCTACGAGCTGCTGTTGCAGGCTGCTGCTGCTGCGGGCTGCTACGAGCTGCTGCTTGTGCCTACTACTGCTACTGCATGCAGCTGCTTTTGGCTGCTGCTGCCACTGCTTGCTGCCGTTGCCTACGGCTGCGGCTACTACAAGCTACTACTGTTGCGTGCTGGTGCAAGTAACTACACCAGGGTGATGTTGCCACGTGCATCGTCGCCCGTAGGTGTTGGATGCGGCCTGCCGCTCACCTCCTCACGTTACGTGTGGGGGTCAGTGCTGTTGAAAATTTTTCGGCACCATTTCCCCTGGCCCAGTCGCCGTGGGAAAAAATCTGACGCCGCCACCAGGCGGGTCAATGCTGCCAGAAAAAATCCGGTAGCATTTCCCCTGCACTGGCGCGTATGGGGGTCCGCCGGCGTTGTCTCGCACCTGTACGCCAGTCTTCTGCTGCTGCTACTACGCTCAAGCTCTGATACCAAGCTCTAAACCTAGGCAGCAGGTTGGGACAGCATGTGTTGTTGATGCAGCGTGCGGGCTTCCACGCTCGTTGCTTAAGTCTGTTGCCCCCTCCGTCTGTTGCTCTAGTGACTAAGTCTTGAAGCTCTAGGTTTGTTACTCAGAAGTGTGCGTGCCAGTGTTAGCGCCAAAAGCAGCTGAAAACTGAAAGTAACTGGTTTGCAATGAAGAATGAGCAACAATGGGAGATCCCTCCAAGTTCTAGCTCCCCCACACTAGTGTAGAACTTGTTACTCAGCTAACCAACCAATCAGAAAATAGTGCTAGACCTATTTTCTGGCAGGCAGGGTTTTCTCGGTGAGCCCTGCGAGACGCCCGACAGCCCAAAACCCGGGCGTCGTCCGTTTTGCCTGAAAACTGAACCATACCATAATACCGACGCTGCAAACGCAGTCCTGTGGTCAGAATCAGCTAGAAAAATAGCTACAAGAAGTTATGGCTGCACGAACCCAGGTAGTGCCTATGACAGTCGACGATGCCAAATAGGACCATACAATAGGAGACATGGACCCTAGGCATTGCATGATGCTGCAGACGCAATGCCACAGCCAGACACATCGCTAGGTGCATGCAGACAGCATCTGCAGTGGCAGTGACCGCCGGCAGCACGACCACTGAGGAGGCCTGCCGATGGAGCCGAGCGCATCGCCAGAGGAGGAGGCTCCAGCGACTTGTGAATGGGCCTCAGCGTGCGTCGGCTCCACCGAGCGACACTACAGCGGCGTCAAGTCTTTCCATCAGTCATCTGCACGCTGATGTACACAAGCCGGGAGGACACAAAAGAGTACAATGAGAGATGCAGGGAAACCAACAGCTGCTGGATAAGTCCCTGGATGACCGGAGTCCCGTCGGGTCATCACGATCTCCAATGCGTCCGCCGCTCACCATAAGCTCCAAGTGCACCTGTAGCTGCCACGGCTACGGCTCCTGACGAGTGGAAGCCAAACACACCAACAGAATAAGGACTGGAAAGCATATGAAATAAACACCTACGGTAGCGTCCCGTTGAA
Source organism: Penium margaritaceum (assembly GCA_023375785.1). Classification (NCBI taxonomy): domain Eukaryota; kingdom Viridiplantae; phylum Streptophyta; class Zygnematophyceae; order Desmidiales; family Peniaceae; genus Penium; species Penium margaritaceum. Next base: position 20,665 of record SZWC01007447.1, read on the forward strand.
GATTCTCTTGGTTACGGTTATAACTCATGCAAGTGACCTCTGGACTCTACATATATGCACACACCGTCGTTGCAAGTGATTAATCTTGACTAAATCTCTCTTGTGCTAAGCTGTGACGCATCATGGAGCTCACACTGATGGCAAACCCATCAAGTTGTCAAGTGGTAGCCACAGCACCAACACCAACCCCGAGAGCTTTGCCGTAGTGGTGCTTCATACTACTACATTCTATAATGGGGCACACAGTTGTAGGAGTGCAAGCACCACATACACTCGTGATGTGGTTGGATTCTTACACACTTGCATGCTTCTAGCGAAGTGAGTTGGGTTGCTGATCCCTTAAGACCACACATCCGATTTATGCCGGCACGTGAGAAACCGTCTGGAGCTCGCTCACTCCAGTGCCGTGTTGGATCCCTTGGTGGCGTCCGGGCCCCACTTCGAGACCCTCTTGTGGGTGGCCTGGTCAACCGGCACTTAACACTTTGCTCACCACTCTTACTCGCTCACTTGTCGTCTCAGTTTTACTTCTACGCTATGTGAGTTTGCTCCCGATCCACGGTGTCGCTTCTCCCATGCTCTTGCTTGCTCACGCCGGCAACCACAACTATCTACTGGTATCAGAGTAGGAGGGCTCACTCCTCCTCACGAAATTCTTGAGGCCTCGTTGGATTACTTCCACGTGGCAGATTATCTCACGCAAGCTTTTCACACACGACGATGGTGGCTTTGGTCGCAGAAGCAGTCTCTATCGTCGTTACCGCCCAACAGCCACAGCCTTGCAGCCGTTGACTCGGCAACATCCCTTACATTTCAGCCGCACACACCGCACTCGTGACTTACGAGGTGCCCTAACTTCATGCACCGCTTAGCTACAACTACGGCATTGGCACCTCTCCGTCGCCGTCCGTTCTCTTCAGCGTGCTGCTGCCTCCACATGCACGGCTGCCACATTGTGGCAATAGCAGCCGCATCGGTTTTTAGCGGCTGCACATGCGCCCCCACCGGTGGTGCCGGTGGTTGGTGTAGCTGCCACATCCCTCGCAGCCACAGCCACCACACGCGTGCTCTATGTGGTGTCGGAACCACATGCAAGGTGCAGCTATGACTACGGCATTGGCTTCTCCATCTCTGTCCGTCCAAGATCTCTACACTGCCTTACAGGCTGAACTGTAGCGCGAGCGCACTGCTCTGTAGGCTACACTCACTACTCGGCCAGCTACCAAGGAAAACCTGCGTGGTGAGCAAGCTGACAAGGAGACCTTTGCGGACCACATTGCTGATCTGGTCATGAACCATCTCCATCCTACATTGCGCACCACATCCTCTGCAGCCACTGCCACCAGCATCGCTGCTAGATTCTCCACTTCACCCGCTTTTGCTTCTGCCGCCTCTGGCTCATCCTTCTCCGACCCTCTCGTAGTCGGTGTCGCAGTTGGCATAGCCGTAGCCAAAGCACTTGCACCACCAACGCAACGCAAACCTCACTTTGACTCTTATCCACCTCATTTCACATCTAGCCTTACATTCCATTCTTGCGAAGTATGTTTCATTGCTTAGGTACACGGAGAGCAGCTCTAAGAATACTACCATGAGCCCAATCCCTCTGCTAACCCACCTTTTGTGCTTGTTGAGTCTGAGTCCACCCGTGCTTTATGTGCTCTCATTCATGCTGGATCCGATGATCTCACTGATGAGATCGGGGCCTACAATGCTGACACTGCATGTCGTACCACTGCTGACCCTATTGGTGCTTACGTGTTGATGAAACGGCGCACGATAGTGATTGGACATGCTGCCCAAAGTGTTCTCACTGTCCAGTTCAATATGCTCTCCATGGGTGCTGATGAGACTGCTAATGCCTATTCGGCTCGCAATCCGTAGTTTCTGCACAACCTTGGCAAGGCCGCTCCTGGACAGCTCCCTGCTGTCCTCTCCATCGTCAACGACATCATCTCGGAACTCAGCGACATCTTTCGGGAAATGAAGGCCACCGAGCTTGAATGCCTGGCCGCCTGGTTGCGATCCCTGCCCCTACGAATGCACCGTCCGGGATTGGCACCCTCTGGGAGTACACCTCCCAGCGTCTGACTGATTGGTGGAGCTCATTGCAGAACAAAATCATCCATCATGCCGTAATTATAGAAACAACTACCGGATTCCCCTCTTCATCGCCCTCGGCTTCTACCTCATCTTCCACCACCGCCTCCACCACGACAACCACCTCTCTTGCTTCCCAAGGGGGTGGCACGTGTGCGGGCCATGGTAAAGGCAAAGGCTGGGGGGTGCCTCAGGTAGCAGTGGACATGGGGGACGGCAAAGGTTGCACCTCTGATAGCACCGCATCCTCCGCTTCCTCCTCCAATGCTGTCACATGCTAGACCTCTGGTGTTGTAGGCCACGTAGTTTCCAAGTGCCCAGCACCTCATGATGATGCCCGCCTTGCGTCAGCCATGCGCACGCACTGGACACATTCCTAAGGGACTGGCGGTGGCTCCTTTCACCCATGCACCTCCATTGCTCCTTCTAGTCGTCCCTCCCCTTCCTACGCGATAGCTGCAGCCTACAGTACCGGCATGACTTCATTGCCACCGCCCTCTCCCTGGGGTTGGCCTCCTAAGTTTGGCGGCCCTGTCTACTTCGGACCACCCTCCGGGTTCTACTCTCCACCACCGTGGCCATCCTCCACCTACACTACTCAGCGTCCATTCTCTGGCGTCATCATCTCTGGTCCGTCTGACGATGAGTGCTAGTTCGACTCTGTTCTCTCTCATGCTGTCCACCAGAGACACCTTTGTGATCAGGGAGGTGAGAGTGTGTGTTCATTTGCAGGGGCACTTGCGTGTGCTATTGATGCGCCACTTCGTAGTCCGTCGTCCACTCATGTTCATGGTTGCTCCCTAGTTGATGTATTGTGGATTGAACAATGGCAATCTTGTAGCTTGCCTCGTTGCCTTGCTGCCTGTGGCCAGCGCCTTCCTCCTTGCTCTAACATTGCCGCTTTGAGTCGTGACCCTGCATCCGTACATGCATCGAGTGGCTTCTAGATTCTTGACTCTGGAGCCAACCACCACATGCCCTCTTTTCATTCCTCGTTTGTCTCTCTGGGTCCTATCGGCTCTGTGCGTTTTATTTGCACCAGATGTGGCCAGCTATTGCCAGTCCAGGGTGTTAGGGTTGTCCGCTTTGTTGGCCCTAGGGGGGAGCTCTTTTTGCCAGATGTTTTGCACGTGCTTGCTCTTGAGCTCAATCTGCTCTCTATCACGACTCTCAACGACCAGGGCATGGGCTTCTCTTCTAGCCACGGCATTGCCTCTGTATTGTCGTGTCCTACTGCATGGCAGGGGTTGTGATTTCTTGTACAATGTACCCTCCTTTGCACCTCATCCCCCTTCTGCTATACTTGTTCATGTTGCACTCTCTCTCTCTCTCTCTCTCTCTCTCTCTCTCTCT
>SZWC01007447.1:32288-43179 GCA_023375785.1 Penium margaritaceum
CTTGTGACTTTGGCGGTTGCGTGCGTGAAACTTCTCTAACCAGAGGAGTGGGCCCATAACCCTTTGTTAGCTACTGAGCTAACCACCTCCGGCAGAGAAGCCGCGAAACCAAAAAAGCTCACAAAGGTTTTTACACCTTCTTCCTTTGCAGGTATGTGTCGTGCACCCCAAACTTAATCAGGCATACACTTCACCTTCAAGAGTACTAACGCCTTAGCATTACATCTCAAGAAGAGCTCAAGTCGTCAATACGCAAGAGAGCATCAAGAAAGGGTTAATTGATTAGCATGCAAGACAAGTCCTTTTGTAGTTGTCTATCCAGACCTAGAACTCAAAAGCACATTCCTAAGAAGTGGCTTGACCCTGCCACATCACCAAGAGACTTGCGCTGTGGGCTTGACACATAAGCATCCTTGTGCCAAGGTGACTGATCAGCCGTGTTGCTTCCCAGAAGCAATGGACTTTCTTTCTTGGAAGCTTTTAAAACAACCAAGATGTGCATGGAGCCATGATCGAGCTCATGACCTCTCACTTGGCCAAATCAACAAAATGGTCAAGTTAACCACTCACCTACATGGTGTACTCACAGGTCATATCTCACATGACACAGAGCATAGTTGAGTTACCCTACAACAAATCCAGGGGTCATACCTCCACAAGGGGGAGAGCATTCCTGATCCGTCGTACAAGACTGAACAAGGGGCAAACATATTCAACACAAGGCGGCTATGCATGCTCTTGGACTTCTATGCTCTCGTGATGCCCTTGATTAACATGACTTCTGTTCATCTCATTGTTTTGTGGCGTGCTCCTTGTCTTATGTGTGTGTGGACTGTTTATCTGTGGGTCATGGGGGAGTGTTGGTTATGGTTGTGACACATGCAAGCGACCTCTTGACTCTACGCACGCATGCACGCACACACACACACACACACACACACACACACACACATGCACACACACATACACACACACACACACACACACACACCATTACTGTAGATGATTGATCTGGGCTAAATCTCTCTGATGCAAAGCTGTGACGCAACATGGAGCTCACAATGATGGCGACATCATGAAATTGCGAAGTGGTAGTCACAGCACCAACACCAATCCCGAGAGCTTTGCCGTAGTGGTGTTCCATACTACTACATTCTATAATGTGGCACACATTTGTAGGAGTGCATGCACCACATACACTCATGATGTGGTTGGATTCTTACACACTTGCATGCTTCTAGCTTAGTGAGCCGGGTTGCTCATCCCTCGGGACCAGACGTCTGGTTTATGCCAGCGTGTGAGAAATCGCCTGGAGCTCGCTCGCTCCAGGGCCGGGTTCAAACCCTGGGTGGCCTCTGCGCCCCACATCAAGACCCTCGTGTGGCTGGCCCGGTCAACCAGCACTTAACACTTCGCTCACCACTCCTACTCGCTCACTTGTCGTCTCAGTTTTATTCCTACGCTATGTGAGCTTGCCCCTGATCCATGGTGTCACTTCTCCTATGCTCTTGCTTGCTTGCTTGCTCACGCCGGCAACCACAACTATCTACAAATTCCGCATTTCTATGCTCAAAGGTTGCATTTGGATTCCTATGCGCAGAGATGTGGAATCTTGAGCCAGACGCTATGACTGGTAACACACACAGGTCTGGCATTGATCAATGGACACAATGCAATATATGCAAATGGTGCTCAAGAGCCACTCCACCGAGGTAGCTCTAGTGATTGCACAAAAACTGCACAGCAAACCAGCAAGCACATAGCTGGAAGCTATCCTAGAGTGGCTTGTTGGGGCTGCAGCGCGGTTGGAGGAGGCATGGCCCCACGCCCGTTGCTTCGCAGTACTGTCCCCTCTAGCTACTCTGAGACTTGTGAGAAAAAACTGAGCACTGAGGAGTTCGCACCAGATATGCAGAAAAAACTGAGAATGAATGGATTAGCAACTAAGAGTGAGAGCAATTGAGACACCCCTCACAGAACTAGGCCTACCTCAGCTCCATAGAGCTTCTTACTCAAGTTACCAACCAAAAAGGAAACTCTCTATTTTCTTGGTAGGCTGAGTTTACTCAGGAAGCCCTGCCAGGCAGTCGACAGCCCCAAACCCGGGCGTCATCCGTTTTTCCTACAAAATGGACCATACCTAGATTCTCACGCTGCAAATGCATTTGTGTGGTCAGAATCATCCAAAAAAACAGTAGCAAGGAGTTATGATTGCCTAAACCCAGACAGCGTCTAGGCTAGAATGACCCCAACGACAACGGTGCCCAAAAAATCTTAAAGTCGAACCATAAGCAGAACATGATGATGCAAGTGCAACCGTGTAGTCAGATCTGGCACAAGACGTGCGCACGTAGTGTCTGCGGAGTTAGTGACAGCCAGTGGCGTGACTGCTGAGGAAGCGCGCCAATGGAGCAAAATTTGTTAAGCGTTTGAGGGGAGAGGCTCCAGCAATACGCGTGCAGACCTCGGTGTGCATCGGCTCCGCCGGATGACACTTCAGTAGCATCCCATCGTGTTGTCAGTCATCTGCACGCCGATGTACACAATCCGGAAGGACAAAACAGAGCACAATGTGAAGTGTGAAAAAACCAACACTCCCCCATGAATCACAGGCGTAGTGCACAAGGGTGGGCAGCGAGCACATCCATGAGGCAGGTAAGACTTCCCCAGACAAGTAATACGTAGGCACGGGTGGAGGGGGTAGCTCACAAATGCACATGGATACCACTCACATCCTTTTTGAATGAGTCTTGCTTGAGTGCCTTGGTCGAGAAGTCAACCAAGTGTCGTGATGTCTCAACCCACACGATGCTGACGCTGACTTCATGCAACAACGAACGTACATAGTGTAACTGAACATTGATGTGCTTTGCGCATGTACGGTCCACGACATCACTGTCGGTGATAGCCATGGCACTCTCTGTGTCACAGTGCAATGAGATGGACGTAACAGATTGATGTAACTTGGACAACAGACAACGCAACGACATGCTCTCACATGCGCCAAAACCAAGGGCCACATACTTAACCTCAACAGTGTTGTGTGCAATGCAATCCTGCTTGTCCGTATGCCAGGCAATAACCGTGCTGCCAATAAGGAAGATACAGCCAGTGCAGCTCTTGTCGTTTGGGCTACCAGTCCAGTCACTGTCAGGATAGCCCACTACGATAACGAATGGTTGTCGATGGTATAGAAGGCCTCATCGTGGAGTAGAGACAACACAGCATAGTACCCAGATTGCAATCTCAAAATGGAGATGACGCAGCTCCTGGGAGAACTGCACCAGGAGGTTGATGGCAAACCCAATGTCTAGCCACGTTATCGTCGACAAGAACATCAGTGACCCGATGACTTGCAGATACCAGGTCATGTCGACTAGCTCCCCCACAACGGTTGGGTGAGGATGCACTCAGCATGAGAGGCAAAACCTCGGCAAAGCGAGAGGACAGGTTCTAGACGTAGACAACCTGGTGGATGTGTAGGATACCCTGGGAGTGGTCATGCTCCAACTCCATACGAAGAAACACTCAGGGAGGCCTAGAGTCCTTCATCTAGCAGGCTGCGTGGAGCAGGTCCTTGATGCACATGATCGCACCTGCGTCTGGCAACCCAATGAGGAGCTCGTCGACGTAGACTCGGAGAGCAACAGAGGGCTGATGAACAATGCGGGGTCTGTGGTGCTGCAAAAGAGGCCGGCGCAAAGAAGCCTACTACTAGTCTCCTGGTTCTAGCAGCAAGGCAATGGCTTCACGCCATAGAGGGCATTCCTTAATCGCCTGACCCTGCCAGTGTCATCGCCGAAGCCTTGGGGCTAACCATGTAGAGTTCCTTGTCCTCGAGTGATCCATGGAGGAAGGCGTTACTCCCATCCATCTGATGTAGTTCCAACCCGTGCTGGAAAACCACACCCAACAGCACCCGGCTAGTGGAGAACTGGAAAATCGTAGCAAAGATCTGGTCGTAGTCCACCCCAGGGACCTGAGAAAACCCTTTGGCCATAAGATGAGCCGTGTACTTGTTCAAGGAGCCATCGGGTTTTCATTTGCTTCGGAAGACCCACTTGGCATCGATGGCCTTCTGGCCTGGGAGGAGATCAAGGAGCTCGTAATCCTAACGCTGTCGGATGGCAGTGAGCTCTTTAAAACATGTAGCCTCCCAGTGTGTGGCCTTGGGAGAAGCACGAGCCTCTCGCAAGATGGCGGAATCCTCCGGACGTGTGGTGGAGTGGACAGTGAGTGCATGCGCATCCCAAACCCTTCAAGGTATGCGCATGAGCACATCCATGACAGTGTGTCGATGCTCTTGATGGAGCATGGCATAGCCTAGTGTAGAGATCTAGGACAACAGCCAATGTGGCCCGGTCGAGGACCTTGGTTCCAGGGTCCCCACTCACAACTGTACGGTTGGATTTGCCGAGAGGCAAGGAGACTCGTGGGGCAACAGGGGATCATGGCGGGAGAGGGTGCAGCACGGTGGCATGTGCGCTCACAAATAGCGTAGGTTGGAGGTTGCCTCCAGGGCCATGCAAGTATAGTGGTAGGGCAAGAGGCAGAAGAGAGGGGGCGGCCGGGAGCGAGTCGGTCAGTGCCTCGGGCGTGCCTTGGGGCGGCGAGATGGTGGCTCCAGACGGTCCAACCGACTCGGACGGGTTTGTCGGCCCAAAGTGACCAGCTGACGTGGACAGGGCGGTCAGCCCGGAGGGGCGAGCAGACATGGACCGGGCAGTCGGCCCAGAGGGACTAGCGGACACCAACAGGGCGGCCGGCTCGAAGGGGCCATCGGACGCGGACGGGGCAACCAGCCCGGAGAAGCCAGCGCGTGTAGGCTAGGCTTTTGGTCTGGAGGAGCCAATGGGTGCAGGCTGGGTTTTCAGCCCAGATGGGCCAACAAGTGCAGGCAAGGTTGCCGGCCCGGAAGGGCCAATTGGTGTACGTTGGGGTGCCGACCCAGAGGGGCCAACGGGTACAGGCGAGGATGCCGGGCCGGAGGGGCCAACACGTATAGGCAGGGCTTCCGGCTCGGAGGGCCCAGCAGATGAAGGTGATGTGTTGTCCGGAAGCGGCAGGGCGGAGGATGAAATCACCACTCTCCCACGCTATGGGATGGAAGTCAACGAGTCGGAGCAAACAAGGTCGCGAGAAAATAGCTCCTCAAAGAAGAGGACATCCCGATATTGGATGATGTAGTACTGGGGGGGATCCTAGAAACGTCAGGCTTTCAACAAATGCAAGACGCCAAGAAAGGTGCACAAACAGCCGCGGGGGCAAGCTTTCGCCTTGCTGCAAGTCAGAATAGCCACGCAGCCCTAGACGCAAGCCGGATGGATGTCATCTCGCTAACCACGCTGCGTGGACTGGCAAGAGAGGGGTCCGTGGGGAATCCAGTTGCACACCCATGTCATGTAGGCCATGGCCTTGAAGTACAACCAATTGGAGAGAACGGATTCAACCCGCATACTGCTCATGGTGTTGGCCATGGTGCAGTTCCACCACACAAAGACGCCGCTTTGGACGGGCGTATAAGGTACCGACGTTTCACAATGGATATAGCTAGAGGTGAGGAAGGTCATGGTCTTGCTCATGAAGTCACCATTGCGATCACAGCAGAAACGGCAAAGAGGGCGGTGACACTTACGTTCTTCATCGACAAGCTAGTCCCAAATGGTGGGAGTGACATCGCTATTCTGCCAAAGGCAGCAGACTTAGTGGTAGCAAGATTAGTCGTCGATGAGGATGAGGACATATTGTCCCTACTCCCCAACAGACTTCGTGAAAAGGGGCACCATGACATCGGAGTGGATCAATTCTAGAGGAATCGATGCAGGGGAGGAGGACGAGGGTTCAGTGGAGCGGTGCATCTTCTCCTGAGCACAGTCAACGCTTTCAGTGCGACACAAGGGAAAAGAGGCGGGGTCAAGAACCTTGGCCGGCTGGGTGCTGAGCATGGTGTCAATGGCAGCCGAGTGGATGTGGCAGAGGTGGTGGTGTAGAAGGCCGGAGTGTTACGGAGAGAGCACGCTGGTGACAAACACGTGGCATGTGTCGGCCAACAGGGAGGATAGACGAGGGACGTGCCATAGCTTACCACAAGTTGTGGCGTGTAGGACAACATGACCGGACAGGCAAAACAACACAATACCAACACAACGTTAGTGGAAAACATCCATGTTCATGTCCTTCAAGGATTACACTCATCTTTGAAGGAGGCAGCATTGGTCATCTGGCATGCGCAATTGCTTTCAATATCCATCATTGGACATGAAAATTCTCCGACCTAGCTGATCTTGATCTCAACCATCATCCCCTCATTTCTATCTGAAATGGGTACCGTAAATTATTCTTCAAATGCCTTGTCCAATGGACTTGTATTGGATATCGTCCTCGTCGAAGAAATCTGAAAAACCACTACAATCTTGGATATCATCGTGGCAACATCCCAAAACATATTGTAAATACATTCATGAATGTACATCAATCAAACCATTACAAAACCATCCCCAAAACTCCAAAGGGATTGAGCCAGTTCACCGTGACCTTTCCAGTCAGTGAAGCATGGTTTGATTACACTGTAGTCATTATGATCTCTATTGGAGATTGATTTTATTCTAACAAAGTGGATGTTGGATTTGCTTTGCACATCGATACTGCACGGGTGGTGCTATAACATATCTTTGGCATGATTGGAATCCATCCGCATGATGTTTGAAGAGCATGACGTACACAACAAGTGTACCGTGTCACGATGCCATCAACTTTGAGGCAATTTTTAGGAACAAGGGAAGAATCCGATGATAACTATCATTTCTCGTGGCGAGTCTTGAAGAGTCTTTTCACATCAACACTTGGTTTCAACTCACTGGTCGTTTCTTTGTTTGAATGTTGATTATGACTCATTATGTGGTCAATCGGACCACCAAGATGTGGATACTAACACACGGTTCACAATAAGTTATCCGCTTATAGGTTGTTTCCATGGACTTCAGCTTAAGACACAAAACCTAGACCTTTTGTCATCCAAACTATGTCGTAGTTGGTTTTATAGAAAACTATGAGATCGTCATAGTACTCATGAACTCCATTAGTAGAAAAGGAGTGTCGCTCGTTTTCTTTGAAATGGAATTTTCCCATAATCATGGGTGCATTCATGTCACCGATATCAATTCATGCACTTTTGTCTATCAATATCCATGACAAGTTCACTCATTGAGTGATGCTAGACTGAAGGTGACGCCTTCAAATTTGTTCACATTTGACATTCGGTTGATCTTTTTATACGCCTGACAATGACTCTTACAGCCTTTGACCACCACATTATAGCGTCTTAAACCGTTTATGACCCATAGAAGAGTTTCGGCTGCTCCCTAGCATATTTTAGAAGGGTTTTGGGTTCACTCATGCACCTTGTTATCATGAGTACCGGTCGGGTACACAATTAGAATCCATCACTCACCGAGTCAGAGGGGGTCAATGGTTTTGCCATTCCAAATTCATTCAAGCATATCATCCTTGACACGTTCAGTTACAGATTTATTTTTGCATCGGCCATGATTAATGATGCACAGAGCCTCTAAAATGTACTTTTGTATTCACTACACACTATGTACAGGTAGCACAATGTCAATCCCTGAGGATTGAATTCGGCGTACTAACACACCAAGTCCGTTTCACATCTCATGATATAGCCATGACACGGGCTTAGTCATGAAACAACCGTATTTGCCTTTGAACATTGTGGCACAATGGGGCGTACGACTATTGTAGAATGCGTCCTATGCTCACCAAACTACTTGTTTGGTGAAACGGTGTTTCCATTTTTATCTTAAACATCTGTTGATATCGGCAGCTTCTTCAAATGTCACAAAACCATTGTGATCATTCATCCGTCCAACATATCCATAACTTGATGTCGTGATCGACACACCAATGGTTAATGGATAAGATTTTTGTGCATGTCGTGCACTTTTTCCATGCATGCCGTGTACCCAATGTCACATGGTTGAAGTACCATGGTATGAATTGCATACCTTGAACCATTGAAAAGATGTTTGTCTCCGGCACTTGGTCATGCGCTCTGACCCCTTGCGGTCACGCCTTGCATGTTTTGGAACAAGTCGTGCATGTTTTGGAACTGGAGCTCAACCGACTGGGCTTTTGTACCATGTTCCACCTATGGATATGGAGTGCGTCCACCTTTATCATGGTCAAAACTTGAGGAAATTGTCCTCGTCACACATGCGATTCATTCATTAAAATTTGGTTTGCACTTCCTTTTAAAGTAGTTTTCCAAACTGCTATCGGTGAGGCAAAGTTTTTAACTTCCAATGGTCTTCACTGTCGGTGAAGATCAGGATCGTTGTGTTTTTTATACGCCATTTGTGCATAGATCTGAGCACCATAGCCGTCCGTGATTGTTTCTGGACATGCCTGTCAATTCTCTATTTGAAGGATTCAACATCATGATCATCTTTGACTTCGTCGAGATGCCTTGCAAATTTCAGCCGATGTGTTTTTGAAAATTCACTCAACATGATCAACGCACTTACCCATAGAACCACACCGTGCATAGATCGTATGCTATCATTAAGTGGTACACTGCAAGTTGGCACAACTATGTAAAGCGTTGGCTAGTTCTTTCTAGTGGATGCAAGAGGGTGCGATCGGCACCCATGTTATCGCTGCAATTGACATCCAATAACATGTGTTGTACCATCGACATAAGCATAGTTAATCCAACCATGATTCATAGTCGTAGTGCGTTCAAAACCCGTATCAATGGTACATTCGACACCCATGAAAAAAGTGCAGCCCATCACTTTTGTCAATCATTTAAGTGGTGTTCATGAAAATGGTGTATTCGGCTCTCGTGTCGTCGTTGTAACCGAAGCACTCATTGGCCATGCATTCAACATTGCGGTCATCATCTGTTCGGTACTCGCATGAATGTTATGATTGCATTTTTCATGTTGGTCATAATCTAGGTGCAACCGGCACTTGTCAATGAAGCATCTTGTGTGGGTTTCTACTACACGTGTGTGTTTTGAGTGTGATCGACACTCACATTTTCAATTTGTCAAAATTCACTCACAAATGGCTTACCCAGCATCCTTGGTGCAATCAACACCCATGGAATTAATTTTGGTCCTATATCCATTGACCATGAGGAGTGCGTTCGGCACTAGCATCACTGATGCTTTCAACGTTTATGATTCAAGTGCCATAAGCACATTCTCACTGGTGTGTTCGACACCGAAATTTTTTCTGCAACCAGTATTTGTACTCTTACCCATAGTGCAATCGGCATTTACGTTGAGGATGTGGGCGATGACCGTCTAACCACGAATCAACACTCGTTTTGTGCAGTCTGCAGAGTTCGCATTGTTGTGGCGAGTAGGTGAATTGTCGAGTGGTCACAGCACATACGGTGCCTTTTGTTACTTTGATTGGAAGCACGAATTCGTCTCGATGTACATCACCGTTGTGGTTTTGTAACCCGGTGTATGCATTAGTGGCTCTCTTGCACAAACAAAATTTGTTTAGCGCATGTGCAACCCGTAGCAAGCCATGATGTGGCAATGAAAAGTAAGCCCTTCCTCGTTCTCTCACAAAGTACCCAAAACTTTGAGATTAATCCACAAGAATTTAGGCCCTTGCGGTGCTAGATTTATTGCATTGAAGCGTTTCAAAGTGAATGCTGTTAACGACACGAAAAACTGTCAGTTTTCCTACTTTTTTGTGGTTTGGGACGGACCATTTAAAGAAAATCAGGAATCTTGATTTTAAAAGAGCTCAACCAGTGATTTTAGATGTTTGCGTTGAATCACATGGTCAACTTGACCACCGCTCAAGTTTGACCACAAAAGATGTCACTGTTTGAAACGTTCGAGAAAACGGTTAGCATAGACCTCCCCAAAATGAGGATTCATGAAAGAAAAGGATGAACGTTTGGCACATCAAATGTCCCGTTTTTCTCGAGTGATACTTGGAATCTTCCAAACTTCACCTGGTGGTGTGTCAGGAAAACTGTCGGTCTTCCCCTTTTTCACATGAATAGGACAGTTATTTAGGACAATATTTGAGAAATTCTCATACCGTAGAGTTCAGACCTGGCTCCTTGCCGTTTTCAAACGGAGTTCAAAACTGGGTTCAAACTACCAAGCGTTGGAGTCTCCCAATTTTAACCCTTACGTCTGTTTCCTAAATGGTAGGAATCCAATCCTACCTTGGATTTAAATAAAGGACAACAAATTTGACGATGTTCAGTTCCGCAAAGCTGCCAGGGATGGTCTTGCATCATCACACTTCTACATGGGCAACGACCCCTTGCGTGCACAAGAGACGGACCATGGATTGCTCGCTTCAGCTCGAGTGAGATAATTCATCTCAGTATGTTTTCACGCACATAACATGATCAGGTTCATATATGACCAATCACCTCACCCCTAAAACTGTGTATTGGCAAGTGTATTGGGAATTGAACATATCCGTGAACATGGACTTCTAGAAAAAACTGGTACATAGTACATATAATCAATGGTAAGTAACACCCCGTAAAGGGATTACATGTCTGGACTCAAGTGACATCAATTGATGTTAATGATTTCTGAAAAATGTTTGCACACAAGAATACACTTTTTGATACACCAATTGTCAAGTGTATGAGTTTAGGGTGATTAACCATAACTCATCAGGTTGTTTCGATCATTGGTGTGCTTGTACCGAATATTTATGAATAGTATGTGGATTTTACACCTTTAATGGTATGCCCTCTTGTCCTCTATTACACACACACACACACACACACACACACACACACACACATGCACACGCGCGCGTGTGCGCACACACGCACGCACACACGCACGCACACACACATGCACGCACGCACACACGC
>SZWC01007447.1:45149-65796 GCA_023375785.1 Penium margaritaceum
CGGCACCGTTGTGCCATTTATGTTCGCCTATTTTTTGGAATCAAACTAAGTGACGGTTACATTCGCCTCTGATTCCTGGCATTGTAATCTCTACCCTGCTTTGTCCATGGGCATTTTTTAAAGGGTACATGTAGGGATTACCCACAAAATTTGATTGTGTGTATGCCCTATCCGCCGTTCGGAAGAACAAGACTCCATTGCCCACGGACCTGAGAATATTGACATTTTACCCACGAAAAGCGAGAAAACGTAGCATGTCAACGCTGCATCGCATGCAACATCGACATGCTAACGTCATCAATCACTTCGAGCATTCACAAACCGCTCATTTGAGGGGTTTGTGAATGTTCGTGGGGGGGGGGGGGTTGCCTATGGTTCGCATGGGGGGTCCTAGACTCCCCATGAAAGGCAACCTGCTGGGCCCCGCGGTAGCGGGGCCCAGCAGGATCCCGCGTAAAAATTAAACCCTAAATCCCGAATGTAATTCAGGGTAGAGTTTGACTACGTTTTGAATGGAAAATCTTTAAGATTTGCAAGGGGGAAAAAGAAACAAAAAACTAGTGTCTCCGCCCGAACTCGAAAACGGGCGTTTTCGCTCAATCGCGATCGAGCGATGAGCTCTTTGTTTTTTTTTTTTCGACACGCAAACCCCCTAACTTGATTTAGGACTATATGTTTTGCGTGGGCAGAGCCCACGCAAAACATACAAAACCATAAATCAAACTAGGGGGTTTGCATGTCGGGAAAAAAAAACAATGAGCTCATCGCTCGATTGCGATTCTCGCGTGGGAGCGAGAATCGCGAGGGGTTCGACATGCCCCACCTCGTGATCCTCGAACAGCGGCGCATGCTGCTGATCGAGCATGGTGAAGCGAGTGGGCAGGGCACACTTTTTTTCTAAGTCGCTGGGTAGGGCGTTCCTAAACCCCTCCGTTTTTTGGTGTTATGGGTATTATTCCCTTTTTTTAATTATGTGGTAGATAATGGTGGAATATTTGTCGAGCTCCGTGGTCTGTCCCCTGAACTTTAAATCTGAAAATGTGAACTTCGGAACGTTCGAGGAACGTCGCGTCCCTCCCACCCTTTGTGCGATCCTGGAGACAATTCACAGGCGACTGCCCCTTGTCTACGTGCATCTGACAGCGATTCAATGCACGCAGACTGACACACTGCAAGGTTTCGCGCACAGTCCAACAAGAGCTAAGCTGCCCCTCCAACTGATTTACGTAGGCTAGTCTCCACATTGCCATCCTAATGCAACATTACAGTGTGGTGTCTCATTTGTTTTGGACTACGTTCTGCAAGTATTTTGTTCATTTCCTTATTGCATTTTCCTTACGAGTTGTGTGAATAGAAACGGGAAAATTCTTAATTTTGAGAATGATTCTTCCATGGGCAAAGAAATTCAATATGTTCCAGAGTGGACAAAGGAGAATAGTTTTTTCAGTTGAATATAAGAGACTACGGTATCTCTTTCTCCGTGGACCAGCCATGACGCCTGGGGAGGAAAACAAAAGGTAATAGTTTTACGATGAATCAAAGTGAGAACCTCACGGTTGTCGACGTGGAGTCAACCAGTTACGCCACTCACAAAAGTATGTCGGGCAGAATTACCTTTCATAACCTTACGACGTCTCTGGCGGGTCGTCACCTCTGCCAGGCGAGGAAGGAGGGAGAAAACTTCCTCCTCTCCTCTCCGTCTCTTGCTTGTCTGGATGGAGATGGGAAGTGGTCCCCTCCGAGCCCCTTTGGTGCGGACGTCGCCATGGGAGGGGAGAGGGAGGGGGAGGGAGTGGGGGGGTGTTTCCACTCACCTCCCCTTAAGAAAACCATGACTCCTGTTTTCTGTTTACCTTATCCATGTTCACTTTAACCTGAAAATGAGGACACTTAGCTCCATCCTTGCACTTATCAGGTAAGCCCATCTTGATCTTACGATGTAATTGAAGCGACTTATGTTTGAATTGCATTGCATGGCACGGTTCTTCCCTCTTCTACAATGTGCTCATTCTTTCTTGGTGAAATCATGCACAATTTTCGCTGGACGT
Source organism: Penium margaritaceum (assembly GCA_023375785.1). NCBI lineage: Eukaryota > Viridiplantae > Streptophyta > Zygnematophyceae > Desmidiales > Peniaceae > Penium > Penium margaritaceum. The sequence continues at coordinate 47,198 of SZWC01007447.1, forward strand.
GTGAAGTTTTGGCTGCACTAGTGATTTTCATACGTAAAAGATAGTTTTAAAGCTCTCGTTATGTATGAGTTTTCATTTCGACTCAATCTTGCATGCACCAATCAATTTTTTGCCGTGACACATGAGAACATGGTTACATGTTTGTGCAATGAGTTTCCCGGTAAGACAAGTGAGATGAGTTTTTGTTGCATTTTTTTCTAGTCAAGAGACTGTCATTAGGAAACATTCAATTCCTTATGCTCACCTAGAGCTGGTGCATCTCTTGATGCTCATGGTTGGTCTACTTCATATCCTTATGTTGTTGCACCACCCTTACCCCTCCAATATGTGCTTGACACACTTCCACCTCCCTGCATTGACTGCCTCATGCTCTCCACCTCGTAAGCATAATCTTGTGCCTGGAAACATGGAGAACATACCGTACTGTCAGCCATATTCGTTCATTTTTCAGTTGTTTTTTTGGTCCCATTCTTATTCACCCAAAATGGGTCATTTTTTAGTTAATATTGGGGTCGCCTAAGGACACTATATGGGCATAGTGGGGTTGTCATATTCACCCACTATGCTCAGTCTGGTGTACAAACTTCTGTTGTCATGCTTCGGGCGTTCGAAGTTGTGAGTTCAAAGTGCGAGGCCGGCGACCTCGGACGACCGTCGGATAAACGGAATGTCCGATGCGTCAACCCCCGCGACGACCCATGACCGAAGCCGGGCGTGATCCCCGTCAAAACCTGGGTGTTAAAATATTTTCCTCTGTAACAGCATTCAGCGATAAATGTGTCGGATTGCCAGGATGATACGACAAATTTGCCCATAACACTATGGTTTTTTTTACGAACACATGGGCGAACAAAAATAATTATTTTGAACTAACATGGCCGACAGTACGATATGGTAGTTTTTCTCACATGTTGACTCAGCCCCCCTATCATTGTTGCACCTTTGTAGCATTAGTGGCTGTATCACATGCGATGCTTTTGCTAACACTATATCGTTTTGCATGCAACACAGTTGTTTTTTTCAACCGCACCACCTCATCCTGTTGAGAAGGTTGGCACTCAAAATAGCAATACCATGTTGGCACACGGCCTAAATGGAAAGCCTAGGCAGCAGGTTGGGGCAGCAGCGTTGTTGATGCAGCGTGCGGGCTTCCACGCTCGTTGCTTAAGTGAGCTTCCCCTTCAGTCTGCTGCTCTAGAGTCTAAGTCTGGAAGCTCTGGGTTTGTTACTCAAAAACGCGCACGCCAGAGTTAACGCCAGAAAGCAGCTGAAAACTGAAAGTATCTGGTTAGGAATCAAGAATGGGACACAATGGGAGACCCATCCAAGAACTAGCCTCCCCCCAGCTCTGTAGAGATTGTTACTCAGTTCAACAGCCAATCAGAAAATAGCACTATTTTCAGGCTGGCAGGTTTTCTCGGTGAGGCCTACCAGACGACCGACAGCCCAAAACCCGGGCGTCGTCCTTTTTGCCTTAAAATTGGACCATACCATAATACCAACGCTGCGAACGCAGTCGTGCGGTCAGAATCGGCTAGAAAAATAGTAGCAGAGAGTTCTGGCTGCCCGAACCCAGGCAGGGCCTACGATAGTCCATGATGCCGAACATGGTCATTTGGCATGCAACAAGGACCCTAGGCAAGGCATGACGACGCAGACGCGACGGGACACGCTTGACGCATGCAAACAACAGTTGCGGTGGCAGTGACCGCCGGCAGCACGACCGCCGAGGAGGCCTGCCGATGGAGCTGAGCACTTCGCCGGAGAGGAGAGGCTCCAGCGAACCGCGAGTAGACCTCAGCGTGCATCCGCTCCACCGAATGACGCTCCATCAGCGTCGAGTCTCGCCGTCAGTCATCTGCACGCCGATGTACACAAGCCGGGAGGACACAACATAGCACAATGAGGGATGCCCAAAAACCAACAGGCCTCTCATTCGTTAGAACTCAAAGGCAATGGAGCGGGGGGCTCATAATCAACTTATTATCTTTTCATCACTTTGCTAATGTTCGTTGATGAGATTCCATCCAACAGTGAAGTGGAGTCGAGTGTGCCTTGCCTCATTTGCGAACTTGGTAATGCTACATTGAGCCAAGTCTCATTTGCTTACAACATTGTGAGTGGCTTCATCTCCAAGCATGCTGATCTTCTTTTGCGATGTCAAGACAGCTAAACCTGAATGTTTAGGCGTCCATTGTCCATGGCTCTCATCATTATTATGGAGGATTCTATTCATTCACCTCAGTGCGCCTTTGACCAATGTTGGACAGATGTCTATCACTGTATAGTTTCAACAGTCACCTCTAGTGCCTCTCCCTCTCTTGCACTGGCCAGCTTCCCTCATTAAGCACTACTTTTGCTTTCCCTTCCACTTGACCTACGCTATTCATGAATGGAAAAGGGCTGTTGGTAAAGACGAGGGAAACACCCGCGAACCTTGACTCCCTCTTGCCCTCGTGTCTTCTGTTTGAACTTCTCAAACAATCACTTTGCTCGTAAGTGCTTGACCAATCCTAATCAAGCATAGCTTGGCACCAACAGGTGGGGACATTGGGCTTGGACTATTGGTCCACCTGCATTTGGCAAAGCCTTGGCTAGTCCACATCTGAGGCCTCCTTGTCCTGTACCCAAATGAAAGCTGCCCTTGCTCATGCTCACACAGTTATGGAGGTCCGGCTCCATAACCCTTTTCTTTCTTGAATTTGGAACTTCTCCGCCTCTTCATCTTCATTCTGTGTTGTATCATGTTGTAACAGTTGTTGAAATGTTATTATGTACCTCATCCGCTTGTCTCACCAAACCCCCCTCCGATGATGCCTTCTAGTGAAAGTAATTATTCAAATATTCGAGAGTGATTAAGTTATTTCCAAGGGCTAAAAAATTCATGTGGGTAGAGCCCTTCATGGGAAATTGTTAGGGTATGCTACAAACGCTCTTACGTTCCATCGTAGTGGCACACTCAATTCTTGAGCATTGATAGATGATTTCGATGTCCTTCTTTATTTAATTATGGAAGAATCGGAAAAATATTGGATTTAATACCAAATAATTCAATTAATTACTGATTATCCTTGCTAATGCAACCTTTCTCATGACCTTTCCATTCACTTGATTCACATATTGATTTGTGCCCTTAAATATATTTAATTTGACTTTTTATGGGATTATATATGGTATAATGTTTTTTAAATCATCTGAAAGCAGCAATGGGCACAGCCACCACCCAAGTATGTACCCATTCACCCGAAACAACACTTCATTGGGGGCCAGGCTTAACCTATGGACTTGCTGCGGTGCTAACGTAGCTCCTCAACCTGCCGATTACGATGAGCAAAACAAAAAGACGAAGTGCGATTGTGCGCATCCTCTTCAAGGAGGTGCGGTGCTCTCTGTGCGTCCGTGTCGTCTTGCCATTGCCGTCGTGTGTTGTACTGGCGTGCTCGGGCCTGCACGGTCCCCGTTATCGGTCTTTGCCCAATGAGAGTTTTCAGTGGGCTGCCGCCAACTTGAGGTCCGTCGGCGGTAGTTCTCGGAAACCTTGACGGGAAACGTCCTCGAACCGCGCAGCTGGGGTTCGCTATGTTGTCGGGCTTGGTCAACAAGTGGACAGTGGTTGGTGGGAAATGGCACACCGTGAGCCTTATGATGACGTCATTTTCTAATCTTCCGACGCGTTTCTTCAAGGAAAGTCGGTTAATGTGGCCTAATTCCCTCCCTACCCACCCTGAACAGCACGTCAGCGTTCGGCAGACTAGTATCGTTGAAACGTCCTATTCTCGCGCCTGGAGGGCATTCGCTCAAGTTTGCAGCACATTCCAAGCACATGCACGAACGAAACCGAACCAGCCACCTATCAACCATCCTAAACTCAGGGCCGTCCATACTGTAAGTGCGTGTGCTCATGGGGATTAGCGAACCTCTCGGACATTCTTTTTGTCCCAAGTGTGGAACCTGTCTGTCCGATGAAATGGCTGCAATAGATATTGCGGACAACAGTCCCCAGCAGTGGGCAACAGTGGCCAATGACGACGATGACTGCATTGCGAAAAGATGGTCGAGGCTGGATGGGCATGAGAAATTTCTTAATCCGTCATCCTCTACTACATGAAGTGAGGATTGTATTTTCATCGCTTGCAACGTCGGTCATGTCTCCAAAAGTTGCGTCTGAAGTAAATGTGATCCCGCTCCTGTCCATAGAAACAAGGGAAAATCTCGACGGAGCAATTTGTCTCGCACATTCGGATTTAAACAAAAACCAAAAAGATTCGAGGAGGATGACGGATTAACACGTTTTCGATGCCCATCCAGCCTCGACCAATACTCGACCACTGCGAATAAAAGCATGCTCGATGCTCCGAAGAAAAACAAAGAGGTCCCAGGTCTTGTCCGTAGAGCGCCATCGGCGCGAATTCGAGGTGTTCCAGGTGTAAACGACACCAAAGGAATTGACGCATTCATTTCTCATCGTGGTTATCCCCATAACGAAATGAAAATGTGAATCTAAACCCATGGCTCATTTCTACCGACAATGTCCTAACTTAGTCAGACAATAAAGTATAACGCGAACTTACGAATGGACAGACAAAAACTGACATATCTGAACCAGACAAAACTGGAAGCAGTGTTTTCAAACTACCCAACTAAAGTCGTTTATGTACAGGTTGCATCAAATTCAACCATCAGATTGCCATGTTAAAAACTTATTGCATACAAGTGTGCTTCTACAAAGGATATCCTAGTAGACACAAGCCCCCCTAAAGAGCTTGTTCATAAGTTTACAAGAGATCAAAACATTGTAATTATATACTTATACAATGAACGAAGAGACTAAATTAAAAATTAAAAGATCTTCATTGAGTGAATAAACTTCATAAAAATCAACAATGACAATGAAACAATGAAGAATACGTGAAAAAGAAGAGAAAACACATAATTGATAAAAAATAAAAAAATATAGATTTGTAACACAAATTAGACAATCACAATTAATTCTTAATGTAAAACAATTTTTCAATAAATTAATTTCCTCTAAAATAAAAAATCTCTGCTTAGATTTCTTAGAATTATAACCTCTCTCCCCATATCTTTCTTTACACATACATTAACTCGTTAATGAGCCTTACATTTATTGTTCTTTAACAAGATAAAAAAAACTAATGTAATAAATATATCCCGTTTTTCATGTATAATTCTTTCAACAGAGAAATAAAAATACGAATCTCGAATCCATAAAACTTGATTTTAAAACCAAAAGAAGCAAAAATTTATAAATTATATGGTCATTATCACCCAACAATCACGAAATTTCCTTTTAAATGTTTAATTACATCGTTTTAACCTCCTTGAAAACATCACATAAGATCATTGTATTAAATAGTTTTTAATTTGGATAGATGTCTTCCCATTGATGGAAAAACACATTTGTAATGATCAAATTTTAGATGAAGTCTTTTATTCATTTTTCAACAATAGAACTTTCTTTGAAAAAATCTATAGTTTATTTTTATGAGGCTTTATTCAAATCCATCATGACCTTTTCAAAGACTCTCAAATCGATGAAAGGGGCCATCACCCTTCATCTTCTTTGTAAAAGGTGGTTGGTCCAAAACCATCTTCACTTCTACTCATTTGAAGTGGAATAATGGAAAAATATATCATCTAGATAAAATCTGCTGTTTAACCTTAAGATTGACATACAAGATCTAGGTTTCCCTTGTCTTTCCAATTGATGTAATGCCTTTACTTTAGGGTCCCATTCCATCATCTTTGTGTTTATGTACGCATGTAATTAGGCATTCTAAAAATTTGAGAACATCATGCTTCTTTAATTTTTCTACATGATCCATCAACTTAGGTTTTGCAAGTTTTTATTCCATCCACTAAATATCACTTAAAGATGTAATTCTATGAATTTAACATAAAAACAATTTTTTTAACCTTCTTCTAACTTGGGGTCATGACACCCTATTATCATCGTTCATGAGGCCATGGCATATCCCCACTCAAAGGAGGCCGATCCTCAAAGCATCATGATTTTAGATGCCTTGTGAAAACCGTTCACGAAAATGGTGAAACCACTTGCCAAAGTAATGGTTCCTTTACTGAAGTAAAAGAAAACATAACCAATTGATCATTTTAGAAATGTCAAGATGGGACATGTCACTTTCACCTATATTGTTGATTTGTTTCGATTCATCTCTCAACTAAACTAATCTGAATCAATATTGAAACATAAAAAAATATTTTTTATTTTTGATTCTATTTTGGAATGGTTCCATGGTCACTCTTCCACGAAGATGAAGTACTCTTAAAAAAACTGGTCTGTTCGATTCCACGAGGAAGGGTAACATATCCGATTCATCCATAATGAGCTTTTGTAATGGTTCTTTGTTTACTTGTATGGTTCATTTAATTATAATTCAACAAAAAAAAGTGTAGGATAGTAGTTTCAAACATAGATGAGGTTGTACCCCAAGATAAATCAAACATTAGAATGCAGGCTGAAGAATGTATAACATACACACTCAAAATAAACACCTATATTTTTCATTCTTTTATGGTGATATAAGAGGTAATGCGTGGTGCATACACCTTAGCTAAATTATATGTTCACTTTTGTGATTGCAATTGTACATGTTTATGAGGTGAAGCAAGGGATAGGTTCATTAGTGTTGGGATTGTTGTTATTAGAGGGAAACGACAAAGAGAGAACAAACCCGAGACAAAGTGAATGGGGGGAATGTATGGCTATACTTGATGAAAACTATGGCATAAGATATTGTACAACATACAAAGAATGGTTAGAGACTAACCATAGCCTCTCACCCTTAGGAACAAATCCTAGCCAACACGTGGGCAACATATAGCAAGACAGATCGAGGAAAGGAGCTTTAGTCTTAGATGTATTTTCTCCACCAAAGTGAGGTAATCATGACCTCAGATAGTTAATGGCATCCTCATGCCTAGGCTTGTAGACAAAGTTTAGGCCTTTAAGTATCTTACGAGGAGTTTGTACAAATTCTGGGCCTCAAGTGATGTCAGGGTCTTGTGGAGGCCGCTATGGTTCACTATATGCATAAAGCTTGGATGAAGACGGAGTTGTTGAACAAGGACTACTAGACTAGCCACCTTTCATTATACGCTGCTTGCTAGTTAAAACTTGTCCAAGCTGGTAAATCTTTTTAACTGCACGTGAGAAGATACCTAGCCAAGGAACCTCCCTATTTGCAATCACCCCTTGAGTAGTTTGTGCTCTTGAGTCGTGCATGGTTGTGATGATTTAGAGTAGTCCTTGCTTCTAGATATGCATATGATTGATGACTCATGCATGCATGCTATGATGTGATGCTATGTTGTGCAAGCATGCATTGATGTCGAGCGGTCACCACTCTAGGCCTTTCATGGTGTTGCTGAGTCATACTGATGTAAAAGACTATGCAAGCCAGTCTACACTACTTAGTCAAGTGTAGTCACACCCTTTGTAGAGTTAACCCAAAAGTAAGTATGGAGTGGTTACACTTCACAGCTGCTGACTAGTCTGGGTCAACAAGGATGCAAAACCGTTTTGTGCATGCATCACATATTGTTTCAAAACATGAAGGTCCATTCCCCCCATGTACCTTGTTTGCTAAATTCAATTACCCTAGTACTTGATGAATTCGTTGTTATTTTATTGTTTGGGACCACAATTTCTTCTATTTGGTTACACATTAGATGTTCTCCTTAAATAACAAATATGTGTACTTAATTCCTCGGACAAGGTTTGGCACTCGAGGACAAAATGAAAAAAACGGCAATTGCGTGGCCTCGGACGGCCATGCGATCACCCAACATTTGGGTGTTTACACCAAACATCGGTAAAACAGAGTGTGAGCTGGACGTCTTCTTACAAAAAACGAATCTAAGGCAATAGAAAGAAATGATTTTGTGATTTTTAATAACAAGAAATTATTTATTCTAAAAACAAATCAACACTACAAGTCATAAATTATTTTACATAAGAAATTCATCACGCAATAGGGTAGTCTTCTACAAGTGGAGAAAATTTTCACTGATGAAAAAGGGATTTTGTTAAGAAAAAGAATCCCAAACCTCTTAGAGTCTCCTCTAATTCAAAACCAACTATGCTAACTTAAGCTCAAGAATACGTGCATTAATCACCATCTTCAACACTCCCACTGAACTAGTGCGTCAAAGAGATAAACATTTCCGTTCAAGAACTTAATGACGTCAGGTATGTCAAAAGGGATTTTGATGTTAAAAGAATATTCAAGTCCTTCCTAGGTTTTGATGAAATTGAAAAAAGGCTTCTTATTGCTCTCGAGTGTGAAATCGATGGACTGGTCTTTGACTTTCATGATTGGATCCCCTTTTGATAAGGTTTTTGATGTAATAGGTTGCTTATGAGATTTTTGAGCCGTTTCTTTCTTTTACGGAGTCTTGGTGTCCTCGATGAACTTCAGCTAACTATGACTACAAAAACATGTTTTTGACATTTTTCATCACATGTTGCATGCAGTGAAAAACGAGGGAACTTTGGTTGACTCACCTTGAGCTACGAAGCTTTAATGTTACTTTATGGTGGATGGAGAAGTCGCTCGGAGAGAAGAAAAAAGATTCTTGTCTACCCCTTACCTCTAGCCATCATTACGTGGATATAAATGGCAGTTCTATGTGTGCTATCGGCATTTGTGCCCTCACTCGTGCAAAGTCGATGCCATGCCCCTTCATCTAGAATTTGCGCAATTTGTTTTTATCGCAACTAAATCTGGGGTTGCGCCACTTGTTTGTTAAATCCATGAAAACTCTTGCATTGCTATTGAATTGCTCTCCAATTGTGTATGGACCTTCTCCCTTTGTTGTTTGTATTTTGTCAGCAATTTTGTCCTTTCCCTTGCAATTTGCCTGTTTCCACGTACTAGTGCTTAGAATTTGTGGCGGGCAAACATGAGTTGCGAGCTTGCTTGCCAACCCTTAGGCAGGAAGGCTCATGAATTCACTCGCCTCCTTCTTAGTACCCTTGCTTGCTTTGTTGTTGTCCTTGCTTTCAACCACAATGGTAGGCAGATTTCATACCAAGCCTACGATTGCGACAGGCTTGCCACTTACTACGGCCCTTTCCCCTCTCGTAACTTGCCCCCCATCTTATATTCTTGCATTTGCTTTACGACATAGTGTGTTTCCTTGCCTTGTATGATCGCTTTACCACTCGCTCTTTGATCTCACAAAAAACGTGCTCACAACCCCTTTTCTACTCTGTTTTCTTATGCACGCTAATGGATTTTCACTTTTCTTTGAGGACCAAGCTGCGTCCTTGGAATAACCATCTTCCTTAAAAGATGGAATGTGAATTAGGTCTCTAAAAAAGCAAGGGATTGAATGTGTGTTTGAAGCTTTTGGTTACCTAGGAATAAGAATGACTTTCTCTACCACGATACTTGTATCATGTGTGAGCAGGTTTCTGAGAGAGAATACTCTTGAATTCTTCGGATGTCACACCAAAACTGTGCATGGCTGAGTCTATTAGTGTTGAAACAACTCAAACGGATGTTTAATAAGTTTTTACTACGGATGAACTTTCTTCAAGGCTCTGGGTCTTTGTTGCATGCTATATGAAAGATTTGCCAAGCACCATGAAACAGAATGATCCATTTTTGGGTTTGTACGGAACGTTGATGGGGTTGCAATGCATGTTCGATTGTCGTGTATCTTGTACATTGCCCTTCTTTCATTGATACTACAATGGGACACTACGTGTGTGTCCATGTTGCTCCATGCACCTCTAAAAAATGTCTTTTGTGGTAGTTTTGTTAAGGAAATATGCTACTTACGATGTTTAGTGGAACATGCATAAGGAAGATTGTATGGTTGATAACCTCTGACTGAATTTGGTTTACGGATGCAAAAGTGCTTTGTTGACCATTGTTATGTTTTGGAATTTGCGAGGTTGATGGCTGATTTGACAAGGAGTCAGACAAGTTCTAGAGTGATATGGCTGTTCTCTAGCGTACGGCCAAAATCTTCATTCATGTAGTAGCTCAACTTCGTGTCAATGGACAAGCAGAAGATCAACCCCGTGTAAGCCGTGGTTTGGAAGTACCCTAGTGCACATTCCAGTTCCTTATAAGACCTTTTACTACATGTATTTTTCCCATGCACGTTATTGCTCATTCGAAACTGCAGGTCTGGTCAAGTGCTGCTTGTAGCTTTCACAAGAGAACTTACTCTACTATGATAATTGGTCTCATTTTTTTACTTTATGTACAAGCTTCTCGTGCCGTTCCTTTGGCAAGTGACAAAGCGCCATGCAGAAAAAACCGAAAGCATTGAGATGTTCATCTTGTAATTGTGCCATGCTAAAGATTGAGTACTGTTTAGTAAGGACGTGTGGAATCTCTTAAAGTAGTATCTTTTCATATACCCTTTCTTTTTCCACTGATGGCATGTGACTAAAGTATGTGATCGAGTCATGTGGCTTGTGGCACTATGTGCCATTGCCCTTGGGGGGAGTGTGTCCATTCATGGGAGTATGCAGACTTCACACATTTATTCATCATGAAGTGAGACGAGTACTTCACTCCTTCATCCTCGTAAGTCAGATTGCTATAAATGCATGCTTGTTTCCTTGTAAGTTGATCTCACTACTTGACCAATGGCATCTTGCAAAACTGTTCCTACGTCTTTTATGCTCTAGGCTTGAACTTGAGAGTTTTCTCTTCGCCAAATCATTCCTTACATAGGCTTTTGAGTTGGAAAGTCACAAATATTCTCTTACAGATGGATGCATATGTGATGCAAAGCGCTTTTGTCTTTCTTGTGTGGCTCTTAATGTCACAAAAGGTACTGTGGCTCATGTGGGAGAGCTTTGTTTGGATATGAAATTTCAAAGTAGGATCTCTTCACATGTAAGTCCGTAGTACATAGGACCATGCATGTTTGGCTAGCTTTCCTCTTGTCTCGTACATGCAAAAAGCTGCTTAATGGGAAACTTAGCTTTTTATTCAAGAACCATGTATGTGGTATACATGAAACATTTGAACTCCAACACGATGTGTGGTGGAGATCTTTGGGGAGGAGGAACTTAACTACTAGAGAAGAACTTCTAGATGTTGTGGATCTTGGCCACTTGTTGGAATTAATGGCCCTAGTGTCGGAAGTTCTTAATTTTGAAGTGGTAAATAATGATCTCATGCTTATGCAAAAGGGCTGCTGCTAGAGACAGAACGTCATGTTATTCCGCGTACCCAATGTTTATCGTTGGGTCTTATTGCTGCATGTTTTGTGTTAGTGGTTTGAACCAAAACATAGGTAGCACCATTGGTTGTGGTTGCCCCATGTATGTCTAAGGCGTTGGTGTTTAAGGTTGTGGCTGAAATGATGCCCTTGTGGCCATTCCCCATGGGTCATGTGGTTCTTTGGCGAAAAACATCCTTTACAATTATTATTACTCTAATGCTACTAGTGGCACCTATGGAGGATTGGCAGGCTGCTACATGACTGATGGAGGACTTTGTTGAGGTAGATGTGTTGATGATATTTGTGAAGCTTGTCTAGAATGATTAAGTTATGGCTCATGTTGTTTTTGTTTTTGTTGTAGTTTCAATTATTCCTTCTGTAGTTTTTCTTATACTTATACGCATGCATTATGTTATTGATGTTTGATATGAGAATCTTGTGTGAGCTTTTCTTGCTTATAGAGAAGCACTTGTGGTCTAAGTTGTTACTTCAATGCCATGGTCTCTTACTCCATAGCTTGGTGCATAGTGGCTTGTTGTTGTGCCATGCATGTTTTTACATTTGCCAAGCGTTGCACTTCTTTTTCCTTGTGTTCTATATGATTTGCCACATGGCAATCCTAATCTTGCTCCATGTGGAAACGATGTAGGAAAGAATTTTCATGAAAAGGTGAATATTTTGCACCTCAATCCTCCATCCCCATGTTGCTCATGTAATCCACGTCGCCTTTGCAGGTTTTAGGTTGGACCCCACCTTTGGCTCTTTATGATGCCACTTGCTTTCAAGCATGGACATCTAGAGACCATAACTTCTCCAACAACACCATGGTTACGATAGAGACCACATAAATGTATGTAATGTAATAATGTAAAGTACTTACCTTGCGCATACAGCGTGTTGATGTTTTTAAGGTGCAACAAGGGCTAGGTTCCTAGCTATTAGGAATGTTGAGCTTAGAGAGCAACTATGCAAGGAGTGAAAAGCTATGACTAGGAGAATGCTAGGTATAAATCATTTTAGTTGATCAACACTATAGTACAAGAGATAGTACAGCAAGCACAGTTTCACTAGTGGCTTACTCTTTGCTCTCATGGTTAGACACAGATCTCAGTTCACAGGTGAGGTAGTCGAGACTTAAAGAAGTTAGGGGCATCCTCTTACGAAGGCTTGCAAGCTATTCACAGGCTTACTTGAGTCTTTGGGAAAGTGTTTGAGAAATCTTAGCGCAAAGTGATGTGTTAAAATTTTGGAGGTTGCTGTGGTTGAATATAGGCAGAATGTTTACATTAAGACTTGGTTGTTGAACAACAATTGCTAGGTTGGCTACCTTTCATAGTACGTTACTGGCAAGTTGATAGCTATCCATGCCGGTAGAAGGTTTTGCCTACAAGTAGGAAGATTTCTAGCCCATGAACCTTCTTGTAAGTAGAAGCATCTCTAGTAGCTCGTACTTTTGAGGTGTGCATGGGTGTGCTAATGTACAGCGGTCTTAGATCCTAGATATGGATGTGTCTGATGACTTGTGCATGCATGCAGTCATGTAGTGTTGTGTCGTGCATGTATGCATTGATGTAGAGCGAGTGCATCTTTAGGCCATGCATCTTATAACTGAGTTGCGCCAATGCTCAAATTATGTAGGCTGGTCTACACTACTTGGTGAGATGTAACCCCACCTTGATTGGACCTAGCCCATTACTCAAGATTGGGTGGATGAACTACATAGCTCCTGTCTAGTGTGGGTTGGGAGGCATGCAGAGCCCTATCATACATGTAGCACATAGTACTTTAAAATTCTAGAGTTTTTTTCCCTCATGGTCATTGATGCCACCTTCAAACTTGGCTTTCAGAAGCAGATAAAATCTCCGCTATTGCGCCCACAAACAGTTTTTTAGAAAAAAAACTTTACTCCTTACCGGCTCCTCCGATTCCAAATTTGACTACACCAACTTGACCAGAAAAAATAGGCGTAGCAATCAGTACATCTAACATTAACCTATATACAACTGTCAAGTTTTAAAATAATCACCCCTTTAAGGAATCATAAAGTATTCAGTAGGCATATTTTTTTAACACGACATGCTTGCACCATTAAGTTTCATATTTTGGGAGGATGTTTTGGCTAAAATTGAAACATTGAATATCGTACAATTGATTGCAACCACTATGATAAGGTGAGGAAAACATCAAGTCAATCCTATAAAAATGTGGAAGAAAGTGCCAGTTAATTCGAAACATAGATTCAAACATTGTTTTTGGCTGATATTTAATGATGATTGAAAAATGAAGACAAGAGTGGATTTTGAGAAAATAATGTCTACAATTTTCTTCTCTAATGCTTTAGCATGCACAGTGTAAAGGATAAATTTTATAATAGGAACTTTAATCATGTTGAATAGGAAGTGAAACAACAAGATTGCATAGTAGGATTCATATACAATGATTCTTTTACACCATGAGTGGTCACCATAACTAATGAGTGAAAGGAAATTCATTATATTTCATTTTATTCAGACAACATGGTTAGCAACCAATAAAATTAGAGAAAGGACTACTCATATGTACTCTTTTTACTTTATTGATTTGTAAGAATTTCGTGTATGATTTATTTTTCATGGTTCAAAAGCGAATCTCGTGAATGAACATGGATGTGAAATCTTTGTGAATGGATTTGTCTTTATAAGTGAAATGACTAACAATTTAGTCCATTGTTTAGTTCACAAAATTATTTAGATTACATGTTGAACCAAAGTGTACCAAAAAAACATGTTTGCATGATCGAAACTTTGAGAAACGTGGGGAATGTTTCTTTGAATATTGGAGGAAAGGTTTCATGGAATAATGATGTGAATAAAAATAGCACAGGGAAGAAATAGCGATTAAATTACGTAGCATTATGATTTTGTTGAGATGAAAAGGCTCCGCACATGGGGATAGGACTAGCAATAGCAATGGGTGGTCTGTATCTTGCTCAAAACGTACTAGTGGAAGTATTTCTATTATCATTTTGGTATTCATAGAACTTTGTTCCACAAATTAAAGGTAAGTAGACCACCAATTCATTTTGGTACAATTTGAGTCTTATTCTAGGGGATTTCAATAATTTGAAACAATCCCAAAAATGAAGAATGATTATGCACATATGTCTTCTTAGTTTTTCCATGTAGAAGCAAGAAAATGAAAAATAGTTTGAGAAGTTTTTAGACAAACAGGGAATTTTGGATCATAGCTTCAAGTGGGAGGGAAGTGATTTATTGTCTTGGTGAAGGGAGGGGTTAGTTTCTCAACAAAAGCTGTGGACACAATTTTTATCAACATTTTTTCTTTCATAGTTTGTTACTCACTACCCCTTGCACCCCTTCATTCCTGATCCCATATTACATATGAACCCATCACGTAATCAATGGAAATAATCAAATGGGTATGTTGCCAAGTCAACTTTACATGAAAGGGTTGTGTTATTGATCTACATTGGTTGTGATTCAGCAAAATGATTATGATATTTACTTGATTGTGGTCAGTTGTATGTTGTATGTTCACAAAATAATCATGGGCTTAAAATCATGTAGGAGATCATATTATTTTATTTTAAATTGAATTTAATAATGCCTCATAATAAATGTTTGATTGTTTCTCAAGATGTTTCCCATGTGTATGGTTTGAGAAATGTCGTAAAAGTTTTATGTAAATTTTTAGGGTTTTATTGGAAAAATAGGCCTATTAAAAATGAACCATGATGTATTTTTTAATTGTTTTTTTGTATAAAGTAAAGTTTTGAAAATTCTAACTTATAGTTTCATGGACATGGGCCTGAGGAACAAGATGTCTTAGAGGAAAGATTTTGTAGGGAGCATGTGGATTAATTTTTTTAAGGGAGAAGAAATATGAAGTTTTTCATGGAAAATTTGGAAAATCGCACCATCAATACTCATTTTGTTTTGCCTTACCATTTATATTTGTTCAGTAGGAGCATAAGGAAATCAAGAATGCTGTTTGACACAGGTGAGATCTTATCTTTAAATTCACGAGCACCATTACAGTTCTCTCCGGAAACGTTCAACGTGCTGGTGCGAATCACGACGGTTCGGCCAGTTCTCTGGCCGTGTTTGGTGAGTTGTACCGGGGAGTCATTGATGGCTCCATGTTATGCGTCCATGGTGTGCGGCACCCAACTTTACTTCCCGTCTCGACGGATCAATTGTGAGGACAGGGTACCACCCCCCGATGGTGGTACCCTGGAGCGATTGATTGACTTCGCTAAAAAATTGAACTGGCAAACGTCCACATCACCCTGAACACTAGCGCCATTGCCGACTCGAACGTCAATCTGAAATTCATCGATGGCGCATGCATCAGTGTTCGTTTGAATAACCTTTTCCGCCCCCTCGTATTTCACAGAAGAGTGTTGCTTACAACAAACGAGTTGCGTTGATCAGAACACTATCGTGAGCAACGACGACGTGAATCACCAGGGTTTGGAACCTCTCTTTCGCTCCGACAGACCTCTCCCGCAAAAGTCTCGTCAAAAACGGAGTGCGGTCGGTTTTGAATTTTCAGCGCCGACGGCAGGCCGGCGACCCACCTGGACCCGCCGCGACAGCGATGCGGCAGCATGGGTCCCGGCCGCACATGCTACACGGAGCCAGTGGCACCCAAGGGCACCATGGCCATGGCAGGCGCATGGAACCCCCTTGGCCTGACCCGCAACACGTCACCGGCCTCGCAGTGAAGGCAGACGCAACCTATTTTAAACCCGGCCCATCATGTTCAACCATGCGGTAGAACATTGGACAGGCAAAATCGCCATTCATTGGAAGAATACGGAGGTGCACAAGTTCTTCTCTCTACTAACTATCGCTCTTGAAAGTTGTCCGCAGGCAAGCAGGTGTACCGCCTGCCGTTGAGATTCTTCACTTTGTAGTTACTTCGCAAGGTCGTATTTTCTACCTCTGCCGAGTTACGCACGAGGTCAGTGATTTCTGCCGTGCACACGAGAGGACCGCATTCGTCCAACGCAATGGAGTGCACAAGATCGACGGCGGCCGCGGCTCCATCCATCCTACCTGCGTCATCGCCGTTCGTCAGCGAAACTGACGCCGCCACCACCTCTGACAGTGTCGCCTGCCAAAACTGCGCCAGCAGCAGCAGCTGCAGAGCCGGCGGCAGCAGCAGCAGTAGTAGCGGCAGCGCAGGACCTCAGAGGCGCTCGCCCCCCGCGGCAAACGTGCCAAGGCATTTTGCACGAGACAATGCGGAGGAACATCATGACGAGCGCTATGAGGAAGGAGAGGGCACCGTTGAAGAGGTAGGTAGAAACTACACCGAGCTATGCAGCGGAGGAGTGCAGTGCACTGCAGTGCAGTGAATTGCAGTGTAACTGGACTGCAGTTCAAGCGTCACAGTTTAGAAGGCTTCGGCGGATGAGGGTGTTCCAACGCTCTTCGAGTGGCACCACGCTCCGGTGACTCGGCTCGTTGCTTGCTTTGCCATGCTCTCACCCGCCTGCTGTGGCCGGTGAAAAAGCAGGAGCACGTGCTTCGCGGCGTCCAAATGACAATGCCAACCCAAGTGTAGGGCCTCACCTCAGGTGAATGGCGTCGTATGTCAGGCTTGCGACCCAAATGGCTGTTGGGAACCCTTTATTACAGAGCGATGCTTACCGAGCTCGATACCGGTCGTGGCAGCCCCCAGAGGCCGCCAGGTCCGACGGTTGATTGTTGTGCAGTGGAAGAAGTCTGCAGCACTGACAGATGCAACGACCATCTCGTGCGTGCACCTCGTTTTCACTCTCTGCCTCTTGCTGGCAACTCAATCCCCCTTTTCCTTTCATTCCGTGGCTTAATCTGGCTCGTTGCGCACTGCTCCCTCCCTCGGCTGTCAATCTCATCAGCAGGAGTTCACAGGTAGAAGCAGCGGCAGCAGCGGCATCGTCACCGGCGTCAGCGGCGGCAGGATGCATCAAGTGTGGCAGACGTTCATGCTTCTGCTCGTCTTGTCTCTCCTCACCACCATGGCCATGGCGTACGGCGCGCCTGGACTGCAGGCGTGGGCCAGAGACCTCCAGGCGAGCGAGGTGCGCGTGATCGTGCGGTTTGACCTGCCTGCGGACCGGGAGGATCTACAACAGCAGCTGCAGCAGGTGGGGCGGAAGATCCTGCAGAAGTTTGCGCTGGTGCATCAACGACCCTCCTCATGACTCAAAAAGCATAAATGCGGACGAGCAGGGCCTGGGCGAATAATGGCATACACGCCAGCCAGACTTCACCTCCTCTTACGCACCTGCATAACTACCCATGTCGGTATTCATGGAAGCTTACCGCCGTAACCTATGATTTGCTGTGGACTGCATGAGAGGGACGAAGGCTCACTGGATACCTGGAGGGAACCCAGCACAAGCTGCAGCTGGCTGGAGATGAACTTAGTGATTTTTTACCCTATGCTGATACTGTGGTGAGTGGTCACCATGCAGGCTACGTGAAATCCCTACGCCACTATTCTTAACATCGTCTACATCGAGTATTTCCAAAAAATGTTATTTTTTTCTCTCTCGATGCAATTCAGTTACCAATCAGTGAAACAGTTCCGCATTTGCCCACGTTCATTGGATCCCTCAACCCTTTGGTGTATTGAATAGAGAGAAGGAAACTCAACATGAGCTGGGGATGGACTTGTCACTGAAGTATTCCCTCCTTCCCACCCTGACATTTCCCGCTTACTGCAGCAGACTTTCTGATATAGCTCTGATTCTATCCTTGCCCCTATTCATGCCTTGTTTGGCGCACTTCACCCTTCACGGAAGCAGCATGTCTGTTGAGAAAGAAACATGACGTTTTGAATGTCACCACGAGTGTGCCCAGAAGTGAGCAATCTTGCCTAAGAACCTGGAAGTCTAGAGACAATAATGGAGGTGAGAAAGTGCTAGGAAACTTCCTAGCCTTGTTGTCGTTGATGTGGTGATTTTGTCCAATTAGCATGTGTGCTAGCAAGCATGCAAGTGCAAGAAACATTAAGCGGTGGACTAGGGAGACGCGCCAAGGACACGTTTGGATTGTTTGGCATTGGGTCTCACGATGTCAAGTTTCTGCGATTTGACCTCTAAAGGCTGCCCTTTCCTGCAATTCGGTTGACAGTTACTTCCAAGAATGCAGTTGACAAGACCAGTAGTCGACACGGCTGTGATTCAATGCGGTAGGACTTCCGCCCTCGGTCATGGCGAAAGCATTCGTCCACAGAGAAAGACATGAACCGGACTTCGATGTCCCCTTTCGCACTGTTCTGCGACCGTGAGGCCCAATGCTAAGGAATCCAAACGTACCCCCAAGTCTCATAAGCTTTCATGATTTACAATGCAGAAAGAGGGGGGGGGG
>SZWC01007447.1:76225-91791 GCA_023375785.1 Penium margaritaceum
GGGGGGGTCGGCTCCCCTCCGCCGTCGGCCCCTCCGCTGGTCGGCCGTCGAGGCCGACGGGCCCCTCCGAGGGGCCCCTCGGAGGTGCTTGACGAGGCCCTCCGAGGGCCCCCTCGAAAGGAGGGGAAGGGGGCAAAAGGGGCCGACGGGCTCCCCCTCGGAGAGGGCCCCCTGATGGGGGTCGAGGGGGCCCCTCCAAGGGGGTAGGGGCCCTCATAGGAGGGCTGCGAGGCCCTCCTGCAGCAGCAACTATAGCGGCGGGTATAGCTGTTGCTTCCGCCGCTGCTGTTGCTGCTACCCTGCACAGCAGCTGCTGCTACTGCTACTTGATGCTGCCGCCGCTGCTACTGCTGCTGCTGCTGTTGCTAAACTATGCAACGGCTGCTGCTGCTGCTTGCTGCTGCCGCGGCTGCCGCTTGCTGTCGCTGCCGCTGCTGCTTGCTGCTGCACGCTGCTGCTGCCACCACCACTGCTGTGGTGGTTGCAAATGCTGCTGCTATGTGCTGCTGCTAGTGACGCCGCTGCTGCACCGAGTGATGCGCTGCTGTAGCTGCTATGTTGCTGCTGCTGCACTACAAAGCGGTTGCTACTGGACGCAGTCGCTAATGCTGTTGTGCACGGGTCACCGTCCCTCTGGTGTTCATGTGCAGTCGTTTTGCGCTCCCTCACGCTGCTGCCGGCATGGTACCACGTGGCACGTTCTCTTTGTGTTACGTCCCCTAGTGCTTTGATACCAAATTGGAAATATTTGAGGGCATGCAGGTCCATGCAAGAACGAACATGAGCTTTGTGTGTGAGTGCGATGCAAGACTTCAAGAATTCGGCTAAGTCTGAAACGCTGAATATAGTAGAACAAGGAAAGTTTACAAATGAGCCCCTAGTGGGCTTATATAGGGGTGTCGGCAGCTAGCCACACCGGACCCTGTTATTCCTGTTGAACTCGAATGAATCGTCAGGGAGAACACACTGCATACACCATGACAGTAACAAAGGTGGTCTCCTCGAGACACCGGAACAACTATCCGAGAGCCCGGGTCTCGACCACAAAGAAAGTATGAGCAGTGCCACAAAAATATGTGGGAATCAACGTCCAGACATCACAGATGGCTTTCCAAATATCGGAAGCCCCACAACAGCCATCGGGTCTCCTCGTCGCACCGGTACATTCCACCGGGTGCGCGGGTCTCAACCCACTGAGAAAACTCTCCTACCTCCTGACAAGCCCACATGGCTGCCGGAACGCATCGACCGCGTCTCGCCGACGTTGTCATAGGTGCTAGAGAAGTCTCAATGCAATCTGGAGGCCCGTCGTGTCATCACGCCCTCCTCTACCATATACCCCGAATGTGGGTACATCGGTAAACCAGCGGTGTCGGTCGTGACGGGTGGAAGCCACACAAACCAACAAAATCCAACAAAATCCAACACTCCCCCATGACTCATAGGCGTAGTGCACATGTGCGGGCAGAGGCATAGTTAACAACCAAACTCCCTCTGGGCACACAGAGACGCAGGCAGGGACAAAGAGAGCCACTCACGGACGCACGCCAATTGATCTCACAGCCTTCTTGAACGAGTCGCGCTTCAGTGCCTTGCTCAAGAAGTCAGCTAGCTCAGCTAGCTGTCGTGCTGTCTCAACCCACACAATGCTGATGCTGCCGTCATGCAACAATGAACGCACATAGTGATACTCAACGTTGATGTGCTTTGTGTGTGTGATGCATGCTGTCATTGTCGACGATGGCCATGGCACTCTCATTGTCACAATGCAACATGATGGATGCGACGGACTGACGCAACTCAGACAACAGATGACGCAACCACACACTCTTACACGCGCCTGAGCCAAGGGCCATGTACTCACCCTTAGCACTGCTGCATGCAATGCACCCCTACTTGCCATTGCGCCAGGACACAGCCGTACCGCCGACCAGGATGATCCAACGTGTGCGACTCTTACCGTCTGGACTACCGGCCTAGTCACTGTCGGTATAGCCCACCGTGACGACAGACGGCTGGCGGCGGAATATGAGACCTCGCCGAGGAGTCGAGACGACATAGCACAGTACTCGGATTGCGACCTCAAAGTGGAGGTGACGTGGCTCCTATTGAGCCAGGAGGTTGACGGTGAACGCGATGTCTGGACGCGTCGTTTTCGCCAGGAACATCTGTGACCCGATGACTCGCAGATACGTGGTTATGTCAACTGGCTCCCCCACAACGGTTGGGTCAAGACTCTTGATTTTCACCTGGCCATCAGGTGACATGGGTGAAGATGCGCTGGGCACAAGGGGCAGGTCCTTGGTAAAGCGAGTGGATACGGTCTGCACATAGGCAACCTGGTGGACGTGCAGGATGCCATGGGAGCAACCATGCTCGAGCTCCATGCCCAGTAAGACTCGGGCAGACCCGAGATCCTTCATTTGGTAGGTGGTGTGCAGCAGGTCCTTGACATGTTGGACAACAGCTATGTCAGGCAACGCAATGAGGACATTGTCGACGTAGACCAGGACAGCGGTGAGGGTCTGGCCTCGCTGGCTGACGAATAGTGTGGGGTCAGCGGTGCTGTGCTGAAGGCCACCTCGTGGAGAATCGTCCAACTAGAGCAAAGATCTGGTCTTAATCGATTCTATGTACTTGAGCAAACCCCTTGGCTATGAGGCGGGCCTTGTACTTGTCCAAGGATCCTTCGGGCTTCCATTTGCGCCAAAACACCCACTTGGCACTAATGGCCTTCCGACCTGCAGGGAGGTCGACAAGGTCATACACATGGTGTTGCTGGATAGCATTGAGCTCGTCAGCGCAGGCAGCATCCCAGTGTGCAGCCTCAGGAGAGGCTCGAGCCTCACACAGGGTGGCTCGGTCCTCCGGGCGTGCTATGGAGCAGACTGAGAGAGCGTGTGCCTCTCGAGCTCCAGGTGGGATGCGTGCGAGTTCAGCCATGATAACATGCTGATGCTCATGATGGAGCATCTCGTAGCCCAGTGTAGAGCCATGGTGAAGGTTTGTGATGACAGCCGAAGTGCTCAAGCCGAGCGCCTTGGTGCCAGGGTCCCCACTCACGACCGTAGGAGTGGAAGAGACATGTGGAGCGACAGGGGACCGAGACGCCACAGCGCGAGGTGTTGCAGTCTAAACGCTAACCGACGGTCTGGGTTGGAGGCTGCCGCCTGGGCCACGCGTGTAGCGCGGTAGGGCAGGAGATGGCACTAAGCCTGAGGGGCCGGTGGAGGCGGACGGGGCTGCTAGGCTGGAAAGATCAGTGGACGCGACTGGGGCGGCTAGCCCGGAGGGGCCATCGAACGCTACTGGGGCCGCCGGCTCGGACAGGCCAGCGGACGTGATTGCGATGGCTGGCACTGAGGGGCCAGTGGACGCAACTGCGGCAGCCGGCCCGGAGGGGCCAGCGGGCATGACTCGGGTGGCTGGCCCAGAGGGATCACTAGACACGACTGGGACTGCCGGCCCGGAGGGGCTAGCGGGCGCGTCTGGGGCTGACGGCTCCAAGGGGCCAGCGGGCACATCTGGGATTGTCGGCCTGGAGGG
The DNA here is from genome assembly GCA_023375785.1 of Penium margaritaceum. Taxonomy (NCBI): domain Eukaryota; kingdom Viridiplantae; phylum Streptophyta; class Zygnematophyceae; order Desmidiales; family Peniaceae; genus Penium; species Penium margaritaceum. The sequence continues at coordinate 79,772 of SZWC01007447.1, forward strand.
GACAACAGGCGCGACAGGGAGTGCTGGCTCAAAGGGACTAAGTGATATGCCACCCGAAAGCGGCAGGACGAAGGACGGACTTACCACTCCCCCACGCGACGGGAGGGACACCGACGAGCCGGAGCAAACGAGATCGTGCGGAAATAGCTCCTCAAAGAAGAGGGCATCGTGGGACTCGACGATGTAGTGTCGGGAGGGATCCCGGAAGCACCAAGCCTTGGACTGGTGAGAGACACCGAGAAAGGTGCAAGGATGCCCGCGGGGGGCGAGCTTGCCGCCCTGCTGTGGGGCGGGCAGCCACACAATGGCCATGCAACCCTACACGCGAGCAGGGCGGAGGTCGGTTTGCTGATCGCACTAGTGCTGGTACAACGTTGACTCGTCGGGAAAGGGTTTGTGAGGAATCCGGTTTCAAAACCATGTCATGGACGCCATGGCTTCAAAGTAGAAGCCATCGGAGAGGCCAGTCTCAACCCGCATGGTGCGGACGGCATCGGCCATGGTACGGTTCCACCTCTCGGAGACGCCGTTCAGGGCGAGCGTGTAGGGCGCGGACGTCTCGTGGTGGATACATCGGGAGGTAAGAAAGGTCGTGGTCTCGCCCATGTACTCACCACCATGATCGGAGCAAAAGCGGCAAAGAGGTCAACCACACTCGCGCTCCGCAACGACAAGCCAGTCCTGAATGGCACGGGTGACATCGCTCTTCTAACAAAGGCAGAACACTCAGCGGTAGCGAGAGTAGTCGTCAGTGAGGGTGAGGACATAACGGCCATGCTTTCTAACAGAAGCGGTAGGGAGAGGACCCATGACGTCGGAATGGAGCAGGGCGAGAGGGGCGGACGCACGCAAGGAGGACAAAGGGTATGTGGACCGGTGCATCTTGCCTTGAGCGCAATCAACGCACTCCATGGGGCATGCCAAAGGGAAGGTATCAGGGTCAAGGCCCTTGGCCGGCTGGGTGTGGAGCATGCTTTTGACGGCAGTAGAGTGGACGTGGCAAATGCAGTGGTGCAAGATACGAGTATGCTGTAGAAAAAGCGTGCTGTTGAAAAGCACATGGCCTGCCTTGGCTGACGAGGATGCGACAGAGGGAGAGGAAGACAGACGAGGCACGTGGAACAGGTTGCCACGGTGGCGTGGAGAACGACAAGACTAGACGAATGCAATGACACAGTGCCAACACCATGCGAGTGCACAACGTCCATGCTCATGCGGTCAAGGGCAGTAACAGACAGGAGGCTAAGCTCAAGACCGGGGACAAAAAGGACATTGGCTAGGAAGACATCACCGGCAGGACCACGAAAACAAACGACACCAACGTTGCGGACAGGTAAAACCTGGCTGGAGCCCGTCCGGATACCGGAGACATTGCCAATAAGACCAAGCATATTGAAGGCCTCGCGAGAGGCCGTCATGTGATGCGTGGCCACGGAGTTGATGATCCAGGTCTCAACCGGGTCCTGGACCGGAGTCGCCAGATTCCTAATAGTCACATGGCGGCAAGCAATAGATGCGGACGCGGTGGAAGGGGGTGCAAAACGAGACTGCCAACCATCAAGCCATGTGACTTCATCATGGAGGGGAACAGGGGAGACCATGGGAGGCGGCAAGATAGACGAGGAGGCATGGCACGACCGCAACTCAGTCTCAGTCATGCAACACAAGGGGGTCGAGTAAGAGGTGACACAAATCGCACTTCCCTTGGGGGGGAGGGCGAGGCAGGCCAAGCTGGAGCACAATGAACTGCTCCAACTGTCGCTCACGCATGAACGACCCGGGAGTATAGACAGAGTGTGGAGTGACGGCGCCGGAGCCCGAATAGAAGGAAGACTGTGCCGGTGAAGGGAACGGCGGCGCTGACGGCTGCGGATGATGGTGCTTAGGAGCTGGCATCTACGATGGGGTCACAGTCAAAAGGAATGGAGCTACTGGACGGGATCAAGGCGTTGGAGGCGGTGACTGACGGCAGCGGAGGCGAGACGGTGCTCCCGTTGGCGATGCATGGTGGTGATGAAGTGAGCCTCGTCTGTTGGTAGCGGGCACGTGTACCACCCATGTTTAGGCTTGCCACAGTTGTGGCAGACCGAGCCACTACCACGGGACCCAGTCGACTGCTGCTACAGCTCTTGTTGCTGACCCTTGCCCTTCTTGCCCCAACGCTTCTTCTTTCTCGACAACGAGGAGCTGGTGGAAGTCGCTGCTACGGGGGAGGCGACGGCCATAGAGGCAACGGCAGGTGAGGCAAGGGCCTCTGTGCGCTGGAGGCAGAATTCCAGATGAGCTTCCTCAATCCTAAGGAAGAGCTCATATGCCAAGGGAATGAGGGTACCGTGGGCCACCATGGTGGAGAGGACCTCCAGGGAGTAGTGGACAAAGACGTCTACGTATGCATTGGTGGCACCGCGCTTGATGGTGAGGAGCGCGGTGAGAGGGGGTGGAGCACAGGTACCGAGGCGACGGAGGATGTCCTCAGTCCACTGCCAGTAGGCGGTGACTGTCTCGGTCTCCCCCATGTGTAGGGAGTTGAACTCCTGTAGCAGATGGTTGGTCTTGGCCTTGCTGGATAGACAATGAGGACGAGTGAGAACATGCCACGCGACAGCAGGGTCTGGTGTCCCGCCAAAGGTGAAGTCGCCGAGGAAGGACTCTAGGGCTAGGCGAGACACCAGAGGAGCGATGGGGACGAGAGCGCATGCGACGCAACCTATGTCATACAACTGGCCGGCCTGGGTGGAGTCGTACGGAAGGGTGTAGTATGTCCACAAGCCCTAACCCTGCGCTTAGAGGCAGAAGCTGAGCTCCCAGATCCGGAACTCCTCGCCAGCCTGGAGCAGCGGGGGCGGCGTCTCAAAGTCCTTGGGCATGCGGTCAGCACCCAGAGTGGGGCCAAGGACTGAGGTCACATTTTTCCACTGGCGATGAGTCTACAGCTGCGCAAGGTAGTGCGTAGCAGCAGACATAACAAGGCTTGCGTGCCTAGGAGAGATGAAAGGCGGCGGGCCATTGGTATGAGTCTGAGAGGCTGACGTCTGCAGTGGTGCAAACTGCTATGTCAGAGCTGCAAGCTGTTGATGAATGACAGCTAGGGGGTCAGAGGAGTCAGCGACGGAGCTTGTGGACTACTGCTGTTGGTGCTGCTACTGTTCCTGTTGGCGGTATGGGGGATTTTCTTCTCCTTTGTTTTTTTTTCCTTTTTCTTGTCACAACAAGCTCACTGCTCACTACGAGCAGCGAGCCGCGAGTAGCAAGCTTGTTGCTTGCTGCTACCTGCTCACTGCTCACTGCTCACTACGAGCAAAGAGCTTGCTGTCAGCAGCTCGCTGCTTGCTGCGAGAAGCGGGCTACGGGCAATTGCGGCTACTAAAGCTCACTTTTGCTGCTGTTGCTCGCTACTACTACTGCTCGCTACTGCTGTTGCTTCTGCTGTTGCTGGTGCTGCTATTACAGTTGCTGCTTGCTGCTGCTGTAGCTGGTTGCTACTGTGGACTATTACTGTTGCCAGCTGCTACGAGCTGCTGTTGCTGCCGGCTGCTGTTCTGCACCGCTGCTGCTGCCACTACTCGCTGCTGGTGCAAGCTACTAGTGCTGCTGCGGGTTGCTGCAGACAGCCTGTCCACTTAGAGGACGTCGCCACGTGCATCGTCGCCAGCAAGCGCTTGACGTGGCGTGCGGCTCACCTCCTCGCGTCTAGTGTGGGGGTCAGTGCTACCAGAAAAGATCCAGTAGCATGTCCCCTGGCCCAGTGGCCATGGGAAAAATTCTGATGTGGCCACCAGGGAGGTCAATGCTGTCGGAAGAATTCCAGCAGCATTTCCCCTGCACTAACGCAAATGGGGGGTCCACCGACGTAGTCAAGCACCTGTACGCCAGTCGTCTGCTGCTGCTGCTACGCTCTGGTTCTGATACCAAAATGGAAAACTAGGCAGCAGGTTTGGGCAGCAGCGTTGTTGATGCAACGTGCAGGCTTCCACGCTTCTCGCTTAAGTCTGCTGCCCCCTCAGTTTGCTGCTCCAGAGACTAAGTCTGGAAGCTCTGGGTTTGTTACTAAAAAATGCGCGCGCCAATGTTAGCGCCACAAAGCAGCTGAAAACTGGAAGTAACTGATGAGGAGTGAAGAACAAGCAACAATGGGAGACCCATCCAAGTTCTAGCTCCCCCCCACTACTATAGAACTTGTTACTCAGCTAACCAGCCAATCAGAAAATAGTCTTGGACCCATTTTCTGGCAGGCACGGTTTTCTCGGTGAGCCTTGCCGGACGCCCGACAGCCCAAAACCCGGGCGTTGTCCGTTTTGCCTGAAAACTGGACCATACCATAATACCGACGCTGCAAACGCATTCGTGTGGTTAGAATTAGCTAGAAATATAGCAGCAAAGAGTTATGTCTGCCCAAACCCAGGCAGTGCCTATGACGGTCCATGATTCCAAACAGTGCCACGTAGCAAGAGACACGGACCCTAGGCAGAGCATGATGCCGCAGACACAATGGTATAGTCAGAAATAGCGTTGGGTTCATGCTGATAGGATCTGTGGTGGTAGTGACCGCCGGCAGTTCGACCGCCGAGGAGGCCTACCGATGGAGCTGAGCACATTGCAGGAGGGAGAAGGCTCCAGTGAACTTCGAGTAGGCCTCAGCGAGCGTCGGCTCCACCGGACGACACTCCAGCAGTGTCGAATCTCACCGTCAGTCATTTCCACGCCAATGTACACAAGCCGGGAGGACACATCAGAGCACAATGAGAGATGCGCAAAAACCAACAGTGGTATGGGACATAATGTGACAGACAATGTTGAGAATGGTGGAGAGACAACAAGAACCTGGTTGAAGGAGTGAAGTTAATTGAACAATGTGGGAGAGGGAGGGATACTACTCTGGGTAAACTTGCCGTATACCCAATGGGACATTGGAAATATCTTGGGGCGTGCATGCCCATGCAATAACAAACATGAGCTTTGTGTGTGAGTGCGTTGCAAGACGACAAGAATTTGGCTAAGTTTGGAATGCTGAATACAAAAGAACAAGGAGAGTTCACATATAAGCCCCTAACGGGCTTATGTAGGGGCGCTGGCAGCTAGCCGCATCGGGCCCCGTCATCCCCGCTGAACCCAAATGAGTGAGCGGGGAGTACACACTGCATACACCACAAGAGGTACAAACGTGGTCTCCTCAAGGCACCAGAACAGCTCTCCGAGTGCCCGGATTACGACCACGGGGAAAATACGAGCAGTGCTAGAAAAACTCGAAATCAGCGTCCAGACATCCAAAACGGCTTTCCGAATATCGGAAGCCCTACCACAACCATGGGTTCTCCTCGTCGCACCGGTACAGTCCACCGGGTGCGCAGGTCTCACCCCAACGAGAAAACTCTCCTACCTCCTGACAAGCCCATAGGGCTGCCAGAATGCATGGACCGCGTCTCGACGGCGCTATTGTAGGTGGTGGAGAAGTCTCAATACATTCCAGAGGCCCGTCGTGTCGTCACACCCTCCTCTACCATATACCACCAACATGGGTATATGGATAATCCAGCGGCATCAGTCGTGATGGGTTGAAGCCACACAAACCAACACTCCCCTTGGCTGACATAGCCGTCCACGCCAAAACAAATGAATGAAGGCACGGAATAACAACGTATGCCAAACAACAATGTGCACCAGTAAACCACAAACATATACATAACTACTATCCAACTAAGGTCTCCTCACGACACTGGTACATCATACCAATTGTCCAGGTTTAGACCATGAGAAGAGTCATGCATGTGCACACTAGCCAGTGTAATGCACACCATACACATGTCAGACGACAAAATGGTCTCCTTGTGACACTGGCGGTACCAGTGCCTGGGTCTCGACCACTACGAGCAATCCAACAAGTGTTTGTGTGCCGACCAAAATAGCATCATCAATCAACACATAGGATCATAGGGGTTCTCCTCATAACACAGGTGTACCTCACCACGTGTCCGGGTCTCGACCAATATGAGCAAACGAGTTGGCATGCACATGCCACACGTAGTATGTCCACACACCAAGACACACGACCCCATGGTCTCCTCGTGACACTGGTGCAGCCGACCAATTTTTCAAGTCTTGACCAACAGAGTGCAGCTGTAGTATGCTCATAGCAGAGTATGGACCCCTTGCCATGCAACTCCCATAATGTCGCGTCAGGTCGAGGTCCACACAACACTCCCCTTAGGCATATGAACCTGGCGGCGATGTCTTCCATGGAGATGCTGATGCCTTAGCTGAACAGATCGTGGGTGATGAATCATGTGGTCTCTCCATCATGCAGACATATCTCCCCCTCTCATGTACGAGTCAGCTCCTAACCTCAAAGACGAAGTGGTGTCTCTGGCAACGACTCCTCACGTCGTTGCTGCATCACCTTGAGTGCAACAGTCCTTGCGTGATTGCCAAGGGTACCAACTCACAGTCTCTCCTGTCTCTGCTCTACCACAATGCATCTGTGTACGCCGGAGGAAAGGGAATGGGCGAGCAGCAGGTGAGGGTGGATGAAGTGGCAGAGTTGGCCTCTGATACGGGATAGCGTACCCTAAGGCAGAAGGGTATACGTCCGGAGGAGGAGGGCTGGAGCGACGAACCGGGTCTCCACTCATGGACGAAGGTGACGAATGAGTAGCTTAGTTGGGTGGATGAAGGTGCATGATTGCAACAGCAGAAGGAAGAGCGATGATGGAGTCGACAGGAACAACGATGGCAGAAACTGAAGGCACGCTCAACTCTCCTGTAGTAGTGTCTCCAGCTGACGTCATACTCAGAGCTGGTACAAGATCCTCCCTGAGTGTGGGTGTGCCAGATGCTAGTGGCGTAAAGCTCATGCCGATAGTAATGATGCTCCCCTCCTCTAAGAATCGCTCACGTGCTGCCATCACCTCCCGCTGTAGCATCACTACATGCTCCTGGAGGTCAGCATATTCTGCCTCGGACATGTGGAGGTGGCCCATGTCTGCCTCGCGTAGGATAAACTTTGCCTCACTGGATGCTGCACATGCAGACTGTTGAACTCGTGAGTACAGCTCCATCTGCATCTCTGGTGCTGAAGACAATGGAGCCGGTACTCATGCATCCACCGGTGGATCAACCAAACGCGCAATGTGCTAAGACAGTGGAAAATCGGATGCAGCTGCAGGTATCGTATCCACACCATAGATCCTCTCTGTCATCCGAGGAATGAGCGGTCGCATGCCAAGAGATAAGGAGAAGGAAGAGTCGTCAGAGTCCGTGCAGCATGTGGAAATGTCGTCCGTGTAGATACTGCCACTCTCAGCGTCGATGTGATCACCAGGGTCACCAACAGGTGAACACGAGAGGACAAAAATCAGCTCCTACTCACGAGGTGACTCCATCTGCTTATAGAGATCTGCCCCACTATCCTCGACTGCCGTTGTAGTGGACACAGGTATGCAGGTCTCCGGCTTGAAGATGCCCGTGAATGCAACCAGCAATCACAAATTGGCACTCACGCACCGTCTTGCCAGGAAGATTGGTCACTGCCACCTGTCCGATAATGGAGTGAGGACAACCATCTGATTCCTTCATGTGTGTCGGTGTGCCGTCGTGTGCACGGGAACCTGTAGACTACGGAAACATGGGCGACTCCTCACATTGAAGCTGGTCCTCAGGTAGCGCAGATGATACAGTGGAGCCTGCTCTGTCTACTACAGCACATGTCCCAGGGACATCTCACAATTGCTGCTTTCAGGAATGCCTCAACCTCTAAAAGACCAGCCGGCCGACTCTGCTCATGCACTGTGACCGCTGTCGGGCTGGAGTGAGTCTCATGCACCAACGCCCCCGGAAATCCGTATGGGGCATCCGGATCTGCACGAAACTCTTGTGTCAACACCAGGGCGGTCGGAGTCGTGAGTAGCACCGCCAAGGCACGCGACACCTGTACTCCTCCTGATGCAACCTGCTACTACAGAACGTTAGGCTCTTGCCCGAGCGTAGGTGTCAACCTCAATGACATGCACGTCCAAAGCACTCAAACCTGCACCGGACTGGTGTGAGTCTACTGCACACTCTCCCCCAAAATTCCTGCAGACACATCCCGATCTGTACGGGACTCCTATGCCACCACTGGGCCTCCAACGGCCGGAGCCGTGAGTGGCACCACCCAGGGATGCCGTGCCTGCGCTTCTCCTGACATCACCTGCTGTTGCAAAAGATTTGGATCTAGCCTGGAATTGGAAGTTGAGCTCGATGACTGGCAAGTCTCCACCAGAATTGCCAGGTCAGGATGAGACTCCAGGTCATGTGCTGTCATCATATCGTTTGAATCTGTCTGAGCCAACGCACAGGCACCATGGCCTGGCCAAAGTGCGGATCCTGTCGCTACGGTCACAACAGGCAATGCGTGGTGACTACACTCCCCCTTGACAGGTACAGCAACGGGAGCCGGGGAGGAAGAGGATGTAGCAAAACGAGTGTGAGCACGGCGTGTGGAGCGCTGACGGCGACACCAAGGGGACACAAGACTAGGGCGTCAACATAAAGACATGTCATCGTGATGTGGTGTCGTGGTCGCAGCAGAGTGGAGATCCGAAAGGATGGTGGCAGCGTGGGACTGGCCGACAGGTGGAGCTGAAGGGAAACCATTGGATGAGGAGGGAGGAGAGGATGAAGGAGATGAGATAAAGGCAGCCATTGACGAACGAGTAGCAAAAGCACGCTCGATCACAACGAGGTCACAAAGCCGCTGCACCATCTGCCTTAGGCCGTGGATCTCGGCGAATATGGTCGCCAGAGGTCCAGCTATGGGATCTACCAACGCTGGCAGATCCGCATGTTGTGGAGGGCACATGGTCGGATGAGGCTAAAGCCAAGGTGGATGCCAGCCGGGAGGGCGCGTCGAGCAGCGACGCCAACCATGACGTCCATCAACACAGTAGTAACAGTCAATCGCGTATGACGCCTGCTGAGATGTCTGTGCACTCATCTCTTGCGGCGGACGATAGGTGCCAAGGGCTCCTACTCCCCGTGGTAACCACCAAGCCGCGGGAGAGGATGAGACGAGTAGGTACTGTCACTCCCGGAGGTCATGGCGTCAGGGTTAGCAAACGTGACCAGACGGGGCGAGCTGCACTACCACAGTATGCCCAGAGTATGGAGTGTGACTAGTGTGACTATTAATTCTGTTGCCGCTAATGGAGCAAAGACTGCTCCACATACAGAAGGGGTGGCGGTGACAGGCGTGGCTGCTGCTCCGAGCGGTAGACGACCCAACCCTCAGAGATGCACATAATCCAATTCACTGTCGATCCTACGGAGTGAACTGTGCGCACCAATCCACGTATCCCAGGGAGACGCTAGTCCATGACGCGTCTCGAAAAAGATTTTGCCGCCAACGAAAATCTAATGTCAGCTGGGAAGGAGGGAGTGCGAACGCACCGCTCGCCGTTGCTATTGCTGCCACAAGAGCTGCTATTGCTACTACGGTAGTAGTTGTACAATTTTGTTTTTCCTCTGTGTCCCTTTTTTTTCTCTTGCCTTGAGCCCCCTCCCGATTTTTTTTCCCGTTGCCGTCACCCGCCACCTTATCATTGTTTTTTTCTCTTCCTCTTGCTTCTCCCTCCTCTCGCCCCCAACCCTTGTCCTTCGGTTTTTTTCTCTTTTCTCTTCCACTTGCTTCCAAGTGCAGGCCTTTTGCTTGTTTTCTTTCTCTCTCGTCCCCCCTCTTCTCAATTACCCCTAATTTGAGGAAATGGAGAAAATAAATGAGGGGAGGGGGGTATTGGTTCTCCCTTGCGCGCATGCTCGCTTGCTGGTACGAGCGAGAGAGCGGGGGGGGGGGGTGGTCTGTCCCTTCGCCGTCGGCCCCCTCTGTCGGTCGGCAGACGGGGCCAACGGGGCCGATGGGGCCCACGAGCCCGACCCCCCCCCCTCTGAGGGGGTCCCCCTGATGGGGCTCGAGGGGGCCCCTCCAAGAGGGAGGGAGGGCTCAGAGGAGGGTTGCAAGGCCCTCCTCGCTGCGGCAGCAACAGCTGCAGCGACAGGTGCAACTGTTGCGGTTGCTACACCTGATTTGTGCAGCAGCTTCTACTACTACTCTTCATAGTAGCTGCTGTTGCTGATTGCTACTGCCACCACTACTGTTACTGCTGTGTGCCACCGCTTCTGCTCTTGCTTGCTGTTGTGCATCGCTGGTGCTTGCTACTGCCGTCGCTGCTACTAGTGCTGTGCACCGCCACTGCTGCTGCCGCCGCTGCTACTACTGCTGTTGCTGCGTGGCACATCAGCTACCGCTGCTGTTGTTGCTTTCTGCTACCGTAGCTATTGCTGTTGCCGTGCACCACCATTGCTGCCGCTACTACTACTGCTACTGATGCGCGCCACAACAGCTCCCGCTGCTACTGCGAATTCCGCCGCCCGTCACTGCTGTTGTTGCCGCTACTGCCACTGCTGTCCTTGCTCTGAGTGGCTACTCTACTTCACTCCTCTTGCCGTGCGGTACAGTAGTTGCCTTTGTTTCTACTGATGCATCTTTTGCCACTACCAACGCTACTACAATAGCCGCTGCTAGTGTTCTACGCCGCTCACCGCCCCTTTGGCAATCGTGTGCAAACAATTCCAGCTCCTTCACACTACTGCAGGAGTGGCGCCATGTGGCACATTCTCTGTGCATTCCGCCCACTTCTTATGCGTCTGCTGCTCACACGCCCACCTATGCTCTGATACCAAATTGGAAATACATTAGAGCGTGTAGGCCCATGCAATAACAAACATGAGCTCTATGTGTGAGTGCGATGCAAGACGTCAAGAATTTGGCAAAGTCTTGAACTCTAAATAAAAAAGAACAAGGAGAGTTCACAAATGAGCCCTTAGCGGGCTTATGTAGGGGCGCCGGCAGCTAGCCGCATTGGGCCCCGTCACCCCCGTTGAACCCAAACGAGTCAGCGGGGAGAAAACACTGCATACACCACAAGAACAACAAACGTGGTCTCCTCGAGGCACCGGAATAGCTCTCCGAGTGCCCGGGTCACGACCACCGGGAAAATACGAGCAGTGCTAGAAAAACTCGAAATCAGCGTCCAGACATCCAAAACAGCTTTCCGAACATCGGAGGCCCTACTACAACCATCGGGTCTCCTCGTCGCACCGGTACAGTCCACCGGGTGCGCGGGTCTCACCCCACCAAGAAAACTCTCCTACTTCCCGACAAGCCCACAGGGCTGCCAGAACGCATGGACCGCGTCTCGCCGGCGCTGTCGTAGGTGTTGGGGAAGTCTCGATACATTCCGGAGGCCCGACGTGTCGTCACGCCTTCCTCTACCATATACCACCAACATGTGTATATGGATAATCCATCGGTGTCAGTCGTGACAGGTGGAAGCCACACAAACCATCAACCCACTATCGTCGCAACTAATGTACACCTTCCCCATTTTCTCGCAGAAGAAAAATAGGACTGCCACTCTGACTGAACGATACCTATAACGCCCACAAAATGCAGGAAATACTTTTGAGGGCCACTGTTTAAAACTAATTCATCGGATGTCCACCAAGCTATACATCATACGGGGAACAATTTAATCTTACGCATACCCACTTTGACACTCCAGCGACATACGCCCGACGACATGGAAAGAAAACCTTAGTCACTGACGCAAACAGAGATTAGATCCCGTATGCTAATACTCTTCTTTCTTAAAAAAACATGTATCCCGAGTTGAAGACAACTTACATGCTCATGATTTTTCTTTTTATGTTTTTAGCGTTTCTCTACGTCCGCGGGTCTCTCTTTCACACTCTCCCCCCATCTCTCTCTCTCTCTCTCTCTCTCTCTCTCTCTCTCTCTCTGTGTGTGTGTGTGTGTGTGTGTGTGTGTGTGTGTGTGTGTGTGTGTGCGTGTGTGTGTGTGTGTGTGTGTGTGTTTGTGTTTTTTCGACTTTCGCTATGCTTAAGAGTCCTCGAACCAGGAGAAAAACGTATCGGTACCGGTTTTGGTATCGAGCTGGACGGCTGCTTGATACCGACGCCCATACCTTCGA
>SZWC01007447.1:91955-105635 GCA_023375785.1 Penium margaritaceum
GTGTGTGTGTGTGTGTGTGTGTGTGTTTGTGTTTTTTCGACTTTCGCTATGCTTAAGAGTCCTCGAACCAGGAGAAAAACGTATCGGTACCGGTTTTGGTATCGAGCTGGACGGCTGCTTGATACCGACGCCCATACCTTCGATAGCCGCGATACCGGCACGAGGGCTCGATGTCGGTATCAACCGGCAACGCTGGGACTCCAACGGACTGGCTAGAGGCAGCGAGCCTGCCCGTCGACTCCCTCTTCGGCTAGTCCTCGTCGGCAAATGCCAACGAGGACTATCGGGCTGTCAACCAGACAAGGTCCGATTGACAGTTCACTATTTTCTTTTGGCGCTCTTCTCATGTCGACGACGTCGACATGAGAAATAGGCCCAAAAAAATTGACATCGACGTCGATACGGCGTCAATATCTTACAAACAAGTATTGACGTCGAGTCGACGTCGACAACTATTTTATGTGTGGGAGAGATTTCTCGAAAGAAACTACGTCGCTCATTTATTTTGCACATCGTAGTAAACTGAAGCGAACAGTTTTAAGTGAACACGAGTGTTTCGCTCTTTCACGTAACAAAGAAGCGAAACAGTCCTCCAACGGGTCTGTAGACCCAGGGCCGATAGGCCCATTTGAGGGCTTTTTTTCTCATTCGCGTTGCGAACGAGCACATAACGTGACCGTGGATATCCACGGTCGCATCATTGTGATGTACACGAGAGGCCAGCGGCCAATGACCGACGACGAAGAAAAATCCTTAACTGGACATGAATGATATCCCCGGTGTTTCATGTGCCGAAAACACGACTACATGCCTATAAAAATAGAAGTAATAGAAAGTTAGTTACATAAGAGAACAATGAATACATAATGAAAGAAAGTATCTCGTGAAACCAACAAAAAAAATCATATTTCGGATACCCACAGTCGTCGAACTAATTCGTCCGGAACCGGTGTAGCATAAATTTGTTTGCAATAGTGGGTGCGGCATGCATGGTCTTAGGCCCTTTGAGAAAATTGGATACAACACGCATCTTTTGTGTAAAGTGAGTACCGTGTTAAAAATGTGTGAGAAATGGCGAGGAGAAAATTCGGAGGTACAAATAGTGGGTATAGCAGAATTAGGCTGGACTACTCCACCCTTGGTCCAACAAGCATGTGGCAATCCTTGCAAACACAATGGCTGGTCTATGGGAAGATGCAAGGAGATACCTATAAACTCCCAAACAGCAACTGGATGGATCCTGACAACAGTTCAGGTCACTGGGGTGGCCCAATGACAAAGGCAGTAGAGCAACAGAAGCATGAAAACAGGCTCTACATGACTAAGCTAGCAAAGTCTAAAAGTAACGTTGTCGAGAAAGTAGCACTCGGGAACTGGCTATCTAGAGAATTCCTGTGAGAACATTAGGATGTACAGAATTAAGCTGAGACCGTCAAAGCAGCCATCAACCACTCAATGTGATGATAGAGGACCTTCAAAATGTGAGCGCGCGGGGAGTAGTTCTCACCAAGAGAAATCTTCAACTCTTGGGTAAGCCCCAAATTTGACCGGCACTTCCTAAGCTGTCCGACCTTGTAAACTCCAATGGAGCAACGGTCAAGATATGGCAAACAACTTTGTAAAACTACATCACCGTTGCTGTGGTCAACAATGACAAGAAGAGAATTGACCTCGTGGCCTTGATAATACGTGGCATGGGTTTAAGTTGGCAGTCACATTTGAAGACCAACGAACTGCAGAAAAAGACCAACGGAGTTAGATTAATGGCTCATGCAACCGCTCTCACATTGTCCATTACAAGCGTTCTACCCCTCGAGCAGATCAATCCGAAGTGGCACGACTCACTGATTCTACCAGAGAATTGGATGGACTTCACGCATGAAGTCCATCTATTTCTATGGTAGAATTGGATTCTTGAGAAAATGAACAAGAGTTTTGACACACGGTACAAACTTTAATGCCTGCATGAGCAGTCCAACAAGGCAGGCAGAGTGCAGATGACATTTCCGTAATATCATCATCAGCAGTGACCTCGTCCCCAATGAACTATCTTTCTACTGCAATAACGGCCTCAAACATGATATCAAGAAAGCAATCGCCATATTGGAAATCCAAGACAAACTCTGCAAATGATCATAGTCGACGATTGCATTGACAGTGCCAACTACAACTCTCGGATTTACAAATCCGTCAAGCGATCCCAAGGCCACAACCAATATCGTGGCGAAGGGAAGTTGCGGTCCATGGAGACCTGGTCTCCGATAGAAATTGACGTCGTCGATAAAAGTGATCAGCGACTATGCTGGACTCACGGGAAGCTGTGGCACATCTCGTATAGGTGTCAGAAACAGCAGCAACATGCTAAGAATGGGAGGAAGCCACAGACAAGGAAATGAGGAGTCGGGAAACAGCAAACGGTAGGATTGGTTTGTACAACTCCTCTGCTATTGAAAAAATCTGCGCCAACCGATCACCCGTCTCAACGGCTCACATCGTCACAGACGAGGGCTCTTGAGATCGCAAGTGAGGGGTTGTGAGAGTCATAGAATAACAGTGAAATTTGTACATGGATGAGATTCCTATAGCTCAGTAAGCAACAACATGCTTGGAAAGGTGGACTTGCAAACCACACCGGGGGTGTTCGAAGGAAAAATCGTCGAGTGCCGACTATAGATCCATTGAATTTACGGACCTCTCCAATTGTGAATCAGATATCTACATTTTCCATCCGTCGTGCATGACTGTTAGATCATCATATCTTGTTGGCATTGATAGGGATAGTGGGATTGTACATCGATGCAATTTGACTACATCACATTCTTGATGTCTAAAAGTGTTATCGACATTCCTGAAACATATACTGTCGAAATGGTTACCTGAATTCATCACAGTTTTTGTGTCACTCTACGTCAATGCATGGAGAAAACACAACAGCTTGGATATAGGGCGAAATAGCTAGTATATCCACGATCCCGAAGGGCGGACCCTGCCAGATCCACAAGCGGAAGTTTATGTCTACCATATCCAGCACTTTAAAAAAATGAACGAAGTATCCGGCCTCGCTTGCCATGCTTGATCAGCGACATGCGTCGCTAATCGAGCATGACGAGGAGGGTCATGTGACCATTGCTCGATCGCGACCCTCGCCCCCATGTGAGATCACGATCAAGCCATGCCTCTTCTTTTCACTTTTGGTTTTTGATGTGCAAACCTCCTATTATGATAAATGGTTTTGTATATTTTACGCGGGATCCACCCGTGCAAAACATGAACGGAAGAACTCCCTTTTACCCACGTATTGAGCGTTGGCCTGCCCAATTACCCACTTTCATCATGATATATACTGATGACCCACCGATTCTAACAACTGACCACCTTGTCCACAAAACGCAAACATCAATGAACCGTGACTGCGCTGTCCACTTTTGAAAAATCATGACTAGAATTCCGGTGTTTTATGCATGTTCCTTGAACAGTGGGTATTATAGCAATTGTGTTTTAAGATTCCGTGGATTAATCGTGGACTTTTGTTTCTTTTTCTTTACATGGGATGCCATGGGTAGGTGTAATGTTTTAGTTTCTTGATGAAACATTGCAGCATATGGTCGCCTTTTGCAACTGGTTTTGGCTGGGGTGCTTATTTGGAAGTTTCCGTTCGATGTCTTCTCCAGAACGTGCCAGTTTCGCTTTGTTGAGCCCGTTCTTTCATGCAGCTGGTGGGGTTCGCCTGCCGACACGGGCAGTCGTGCTTGAGTATGGTCGAGTGGTGGTCCACTCACTTTTTTACACAGTTTGTGAAAAACAATGTACCGCACGTTGCAAATCGCACGCGACATCGCACGTCGGAACGGCGGAAGTGAGGCCAACGATGTTGGCCCCTTTTTCTCGAAGTGTCGACAGCTAGTGTTTAACAAGGTCGTGTTTTCATCGGTGTAGAGATTTAACTCGCATTGTGTGACATTACATTGTCCTATCGGAAGGCAGTTTGTCAACCTTAAGATACTCTACTTAATCACTAAACATTTTGTACATACTAGAATGTAGTATCTCTTTGTAGAAATGTTTCTTGAGTGCGATTCTAACATGAGTATTGCACACATCAGTTATAAAGAAACACGTCTCTTTTTAAACACGGTCAGTTGCGATTCGTAGGATTGTAGGATCTAGCAGCTCAAGGTGTTTCTGGCTTGTTTGATTGACTTCATTGGCATGAATTCGCTTTCGTTGATTGACATCATTTAGAAAGATTACGTGGACAACCTCGTCGACCTTGCTTCCGTTCTTCCGGCATGTAGTGCATACTGCAATACAAGTTCGTCAAATGGAAGCTTATAGAGCTTGCAGGGTTCTGTTTTGATATTTTTCCTCACGTATTGCACGATACATGGAACAAAAGAAGCGAGGGCGATGAGCTCGCACCCATCTTTTTATCTCGGGAGCTCTACAAAGATTAGGAGATAGAACTCCAATGTTTCCATTGTAGGATGAGATGAATTCAAACCGTTCGATCCATATGGCCGGTCAAGATCTTGTCGTCAATGTTTTCCTAAAGAGAATAGTCCCTCAACAATGAGGAGTATTGTGAGCTGATTGATTGTCGTCGAACAGCCGATGGTGGTTCTCTATGGGCATGGTGGAACAATTTCTAAACAAAGGAATTAAAAAAAAATTCAAAAAGAAGGATTATAGGTCCTCAATAGCCAATGTCACTTGGAACAGGGATGATGTGGGGCCTGTTCTACAGGATTCATGATGTCTAGGAGCACAAGCCTTGGACATCCGCTCGTCACGTTTAGTGACAAGCGGACGTCCAAGTGGGTATCGGAGTTAGCTCATGAGAATTGGGTCAAGGGTGCTTCTTTTTTTTTACCTTGGACATAGTGCGCACCAGTTAAAAGCAGTGGGGAGAACGGAAGGCCCCTGCCGGAAGGTGGGCATACTAGTTTTTTTCTCCTACGACTGGTTGATACGTAAATTGTAGCGGGAGGGCCGGTTCGGCCTTCCCTCCTGGCTGAAGTGAGGGGTGGTTGCGCACAACCCCTTGCATCAGCTAGGGCTCGCCGACAGCCAGCACTTCACTGGCCGCCGGCCAGCTGGCTGCCGGCCGGCTGGACGGCCTGTGGCCGGCCAAGTGACCGGCCGGCCACCAGCCGGCCAGCTGCCAGCCGCCAATCGCGGCCTCGGCCCGATTGGCGGCTGAGGGGCCACGAGGGCCTCGAGGGCAAGGTCTCGTGGCCTTGTGCCCGCCCCCCCCCCTCCCCCTTGCTTTCTTTGCAAGTGATCAAGCAAGGACGAGGGATTGGGGAAGTGACGGTGAGAGCGAGGAACGAGGGAAGTGCACGAGAGAAGTCGGCGCGAAATCGCCGATCGTGCCTCGCACGCGACGATTTCGCGCCGACGTGTCAAAAACAAAACTCGAGTTTGTTTAGGACAAACTATGAGTTTCGAAACAGGAAAACTCGTGTGAATGTACGAGTTTGAGGCAAAAACCCCCGGTTTGGGTCTCAAAACTAGAGGTAAGGTTGAAAATGGAAATGGGCCTCCGAAGACTCAAAACATCGAGTCTCCATGCTCTGGGTCGTTGATGACGATTGCCCCTCAGTCCTGCGAAAGGCGTAAACCCCTGACGCTGACTGAGAACGCCATTTTGCAAACTCCGACAATG
This sequence comes from Penium margaritaceum, assembly GCA_023375785.1. Classification (NCBI taxonomy): domain Eukaryota; kingdom Viridiplantae; phylum Streptophyta; class Zygnematophyceae; order Desmidiales; family Peniaceae; genus Penium; species Penium margaritaceum. Next base: position 97,621 of record SZWC01007447.1, read on the forward strand.
ACTTCAGAGCAGGAGCTGGAGACACGACCCGTTACAGTGGTTCTCAGAGCCAGACGACCCCCGTGACTAAGAGTTCGACTGAAACGGTGGTGTAGCGGGACGGTCGGTTCGGCCCTCCCTCCTCGCTGAAGCAAGGGGTGGTTGTACACAACCCTTCGCGTCAGCGAGGGCTGGCCGGCGGCTAGCACTTTGCTGGCCACCGGCCAGCTCGCTGCCGGCCGGCTGGACGGCCGGCGGCCGGCCATGCGACCGGCCGGCTACCAGCCGGCCAGCCGCTAGCCGCCGATCGCGGCCTCAGCCCGATCGGCGGCTGAGGGGCCACGAGGGCCTCGAGGGCAAGGCCTTGTGGCCTCGTGCCCTTGCCCCTCCTTGTCCTCCTTGCAAACGAGCAAGTGAGGACGAGGGATAGGGGGAGCAAGGGTGAGGGCGAGGATGAGAGAAGCGCACGAGAGAAGTCGGCGCGAAATCGCTGATCATGCCTCGCACGCGATGATTTCGCTTGGACGTGTGAAAAACAAAACTCAAGTTCGTTTATGACGAGTTATGGGTTTTGAAACCGGAAAAGTCGTGCGAATGCACAAGTTTGAGGTAAAACCCCCAGTTTGGGTCCCAAAACGAGGGGTAAGGTCAAAAACAGAAATGGGTTGTTGATTACGATTGCCCCTCAGTCCTGCGAAGGGGCTAAGCCCCTAACGCGGAGTGAGAACGCCATTCTGCAAACTCCGACGATGACTTCAGAGTAGGAGCTGGAGACTCAACACGTTAAAGTGTTACTCAGAGCCAGACGACCCCCACGACTAAAGGTTCGACAGAAACGGCGGTAATGCCATATACAAAATGCCTCCGACAGCTGCAAGCAGCAACAGAAATGTTAAAGGGGCATACGGTGTCTATGCTAATCCATTTCAAGCACCAAAAATTGCGTTTGAAAGCTCTTGAAGAGCTCTACTTCAACCTTCTACCTTCTTTGAGCTTCTTCTTCACCCCAGGGAACTAGGTGGATTTCTCTTGGACGGGGTGGGGAGTACCCATCCCCAAAACCACCAATGTGCCACCATTTCCAAGGTTCCCTCCCCCTTCCTTCGAAAAAAAAAATTGGGACAGCGTTCCTTCCAAAGGCAAGGGGTTCTTACAGCCTAGGAACACCTGAGAAAGAGGGAGGACAACACCTTGAGGACTTTTGGCTGCTTCCCCAACTCCGCCGGCTTAAGGAGGACACCGCCAAGGGGCGCGAGACGCACGAAGAAGACTCAAAGGGAGGCCAAGGAAGAGAAGAACAGTGGAGGAAGACAAAGCAATTAGGAGAGGGGGTTAAAGAATTTCTAGGACTTGTAATTCCCTTCTTACTCTTTTTCCTAGATTTGTGAACGATACTCACACATCTTGTTATTCCCTTGTATTCTTTTTTTCTGTTTTCCTAGATCCTAGTTGCTACCAAGTGCCGTGAGTCACGGCTTAGGAGGACTAATTTCAAAACCCACGACCTTGTGCTGACGTCGCAGCCTAGGAAAATAGAAGTTTAACTTAAAATTGCCTCACCGATTGTGAGAGCAAGATTTTAGGAGGCAATTCCTCCTTTAAGTTGTGGGGTGATCTTTGACAACGGTCTTCACGTGCTAGTTGCATGGACGACGAGATGGCAAGTGTCGGACCGTCCAAGACAAACAAGGGCAAGGTGGTGACGGCCTCACCACGAGCTCTCGACGGAATCCAAATTTTGGGAGCCGCTGTTGCGAGCACGGTTGCCAACCCAAAGGCAACCGTACCGCCTAAGGCAAACGTACCGCCTAAGGCAACCGACGCCAACCTCGACGACACCGAGAAGCGTGCAGAGGCTGAAAACGTGCTCGACGAGCACGTCGATGCGCACATGGGCGACCTCCATACAACGGAGGATACGATGGAGGAGGATCTCCCTAAGGGGGACCCTGACGAAGAGCACGACGCCGACAATGGCGAAGGCGACGAGGATCGCAACCATTGCCATTGTCATGCGGTGAACTCGAGCCAATTTCTTGAGAGAAACAAGGCGCCCGCCGCATAACCTGAAGCTGCCGACGCGGGCGAGACTGCCGAGAGCAACAAGGGCGCTGAAAGCAGCCACACGGGAAGTTCCTACAAGAACGAGCCTGACGACGCCGTCGTGAAGGCAATTCGTGATGGCTGTCGCAGGCTCGCGGAGTTTGCTACTGAGTCGGCAGGTTGACTCAAGATCACCATTGACGATGGAGGTACCGCACCACACGGAGGATTGGGGGCGGACCCCTCTTCCTACGATGTGGCCGAAATGGGGCAGGGCAGCGTCCACTCGAGCGTCGTCGCTGATGGCAGTCTCCTCCAAAAGATAGGACTCCTTGGAAGCGTGTACGCAAACCGTACCCTCGTGCAGTGCATAAGGGTGCACGGACAACGCGAGGCCCTAGAGGCTATCGTCCATGCTTTCACGACATCAGAGCTCAAGTTCGCGATCGCCAACCTGTTGGCCCACGTCGGGCAGAGCATCACGAACCTCGATCGTGATTGCCAGTTGCAACAATTGGCCGCCCATGAGGCAAGCCGCCAATGCAACGACCTCAACAAGGCATTGCAGAGCGTGACCTAGGTGCGGATGCAGTGTGCCACAGCCACGGATACCACTGCCGGTGGCAGCGACGACTTTCCCACCTCGACGACTTCGGGGCCGGTCATGAACACGTCCTTCCTCCACAATGTGGAGATCTTCCGGAAGGGCATGAAGCTGACCAACTGGCTGAGTCGGATGGAGTACGTTCTACGTGTCCACAAGGCTCCACTCAGCCAGTGGGGCAACCTTGCCAGGACGCGGCTTGAAGACAAACTCTTCAAGTATGTGGTCAAGGAGTGGAGTGTGCTGCACCCGTACCTCTAGTGGCAGACCATGCCGTGGGAGGCATTCTGCGCGATCATGTGTAAGAAGTGTGCCCAATGTGAGGAGGCGTAGCGTGCCTTCCACAATATGAAGGACTTTTGGCAGCTAGGCAGCTCGCTCGAATCCTACTTGAGCGAGTTCACCGCACTCATGAAGGAAGCCGAAAGCTTCATCGAGGGCAAAGGAACTCAGACCTTGAAGTACCTGGAGTGTATGCTGTTGGAGTACTTGCATGATGGTCTCACAAGCAAGAAGCTGAATGAAAAGACCACCACGACAGCCAATGGCCAAGCTTGGAAAAGCTGGAGGGCATTGCGCAAGTACATGAGCGAAGTGTGTTTGGCGATCTCGAAGCACTACTCTGATGCACGGCCAAATGCACGTGCAGAACAAGGCTGCGACATGCGCGTGGATGCTGTAGGGGTTGGTGGATCAACTGGACAACGAGGCAGAGCCAAGGGAAAGCAGTCTGCAAATCCTCCCGCCAAGAAGGCTGGTGGGCCCAAGGGCCCCAACAACAAGAGCAGCCGCAAGAATGACGAGCTACAGGCGGCGCGTGAGCGTCGCAATGCAACCTTCCGCAAAGGGCTCTGCCACAACGACATGCAGCTGGGCCACTTTAGGGCTTAGTGCCCTGAGGCTGGTGGTGGTGGTGGACAAGAGGCTGCGACGTTAGCTGCAGCAGCAGCACCTCGTAGGGATGGTGCAGCAGGAGGCCGCGGACAGGGTCGTGGATAGGGTCGCGGTCGTGGCAATGGGCTCGGCCGTGGTAACGGACAAGGCCGTGGGGCGGTTTTTCCCCACACCTGAGTGACATTAGTGGGGACCACTCAGGGGTAAAACTTGATCACGAGTGTGGATTCATGTTTTCAGATGAGGATGTTAAACAGTTTGAGTTTTTGACGAGTTCAAATTTCTCTGTTGTTTTCTCTCCTCTTGTTAAAACGCATTCTACACTTGGTGAAGGACATTGCCCACTAAATCTTGCATCTCTGGACAAGATGCATGATCGTACATGCAATGTGGTGGCGACACCGACCACTATGTAAGAGTTTTGTGACACGGTAATTGAAGCAAACGCCCTCAAAGCAATGAGTCCAATCACGTTCGCGGTACCTTTAGTCAATGATTTTGACCCGGTCAAATTTAAAGATTGGAAGGTACTAACAGAATTCACAAGTGCCCACAAGATGTGGATTCCAGTGGGTGAAATCATAGGAGTTGCGAAGCCCGTCGTATAGATTTTGTGGTTAGCACAAACTCGGCTTGCTGTCGTCGAGCCTGTTCACTAAAAAAAGTGGAGGTAAAATGACGATGCAATTCAAGGGACACCTAGCTGGTGCTCCCGTGAACGTACTGGTTGATACTGGAGGAGACAACTCGTTTGTTAGCCTTGGCTTTACCCGACAGGTGGGCCTAAAGTACGAGCCATCGGGTGGCGTAATTCTCGTCGGTGACAACCATACTGTACCTGTAATTGGTACTTGTAAGGCAACAATTTGTATTCCAGGTTACACACAGAGTGTCACATTGAAGGTACTCAACCTTCTTCACCCGTTTAATGTGGTGTTAGGCGATCCCTAGCTCCACGAAAACAAAGCTCTGATATGCTTTGAATCAAGGTACTTGATACTCTGAAAGGGAAAGCGTCACTTTACCCTGATTACGAGTATGGAATTTTCAACGACTCGACTTAAAGTCCATGCCAGCTTGTATGCGATGCAGGTCCAGAGGCGTATTCGACAAGGTTGTCGATACTTCTTGGCGCATCTGCAGAAAGTGGAGGATGATGTGAAGGAAGACACGCCATGAGAGATCAAATCTCTATTGGCGGAGTTCTTGGATGTATTCCAAGACCCACCGGCTGGGGTTCCAATAGAATGACACATAGGTCGTACGATTTTTCTGCAACCAGAGGCAACTCCTCCATTCAGACCCATGTATCACCTTAGTCTAGAAGAAAGGTGAGAGGCAAAATGCCAAATCAAAGAGTACCTTGCAAAAGGATGGATCGAGCCAAGTAGCTTGCCGTATGGTACGCTGATCCTTTTTGTGAACAAAAAGGACGGTGGTTTACACATGTGCGTGGATTACCGGGCGTTGAACAAGCTGACATTGAGAAATTGATTCCCTTTATTGCGGATTGAGGACCGTTTTGACCAACTCCAAGGGGCAAAAGTATTTTCGTCTTTGGATTTGTCTCAAGGGTACCAACAAATCCTCATCACATTCATCTTCTGTGATGAGGAGAAGAAGTCTTCCGTAGGCTAGTAACAATAAGTCTGTTGCACTCCTCCAACAAGTGGCCCATTCCTGGGACTCCATGGGAGTGCGTCAGCATGGACTTCATTATTGGTCTTCCGGACACGGCCCATGGCCACTATGCAATACTAGTGGTTGTGGATCTTTTGACAAAGATGACACACTTCATTCCTACAACCAGTGACATGAACGCAGAGGAGACCGCTCGTCTTTTCTTTGAGGGTGTCGTAAAGTACCACGACCTGCCGTTGTGCATTATCTCCAATCGAAATCGAAGATTTGGTAGTAAGTTCTACCAAAAGATGCACGAGTACTTTAACAGTGAGTCACAGATATCGACAATGTTTCACCTTCAAAGTGATGGAAAAACAGAGCGCATGAACCAAACTTTGGAACAAATACTCCGTATGTATCGTACTGATCTTTGATTTCGTTTTTTTTCATAATTGCAATTCATCTGCTCCATGATTTCGAACATGGTTTTTACTAAAAGAGTTATTTAGGTGGTTCCTTTAAATTCGTTGAATGAAAAAGTCGAATCTTTGAATTCGACGATCGGTCTCAGCTCCATGCTCGATCGCTCGCTCGCTCGACCGAGCGAGCGAGCGAGCGAGCATGGAGCGAGCGAATGTCGTTTCGAAAAAATGGCGCGCGCTCTGTCTGACATGTCTGACGTGTCAGATTTACATGCCAGACATGTCAAACAGTGCGCCATTGTAGCGCGCAATGCGTTATTCCGAGCGTGAACCACATAAAATTCAAAAAAAGGTCGGTTTTGTAGCACAACCGTACCCAAAATACCCGAGCCGTGAACGGTAATTTTTTTAGTCCTTCCAAAGTAATTATTTAGGGTGTACTTAAGCAATTCCTTTAAAAAAAATTCGTTCAAGGAAAACACGTTAAAAAATAAATGTATACGAAATCAAAGATCAGTAGGGTATGTGGACCCTGCCATGCATGACTGGGACAAATTTCTAGCATCGGCAGAGTTTGCGGTTCATAACTCGGTAAACGAGTCTACACAGTTCACACCGTTTGTCTTGAACAATGGTCAGCATCTAGTGGTGCCCTCTTCATTGGTGAAGAGTGGGAGTACAGGAGGACAGGTTCCTTGTGCTTGAGCCTTTGCCGAGTGCATAAACTCCTTGTTATAGGAGGCGAAGGGTCACCTTCAAGCTGCTCGGCAATGAAAAAAGGCATATGTTGACAAAAGTCGCCGTGAGGTCTTGTTTGACATCGGTGACAAAGTGCTGCTTAGCACTAGGAATCTTCGGCTGATGTCGCCAAGGGCACAAAAACGTCTGCCGGAGTGGATTGGGCCGTTTCCCATCGTTGCACGCATCAGGCTAATGGCATACCGATTGTTGCTTTCGCCGAGTATGAAGATACATGACATGTTTCATGTGAGCTTGTTGGCTCCAGACACGGCTGAGGGAACCGTTCAGCCACCACCGGCAGCCCTTACTGCCGATGGCCAATACGAGGTTCTGCGCCTACTTCAGCACCGAAAGGGTACTTTCCAGTTTTGGATTTGTTAGGGAATACCTTGTTCATTGGGCCGGGTGTGGACCTGAACTTAACTCATGGGAGCCCGAGTCTCGGTTGCCCACAGGGGTGCTCAACGAGTATTGGAGCGAGCTGGCAGCTCACACGGATTGACGCGTGTCAGGGGGCACCACCCAAACACGGAAAAAGCGAACAATATTCCCGTAGGGCTGCATTCATGGACTACAACCATAGGAGGTTGGGGACGCCCAACATGGTTGTCGCATGGACGCTCCAGCCTAAAAGGGGGAAGGCCACTAGCCGTGCTGACCGACAAGCTGGAGCTTAGGTCTTAGTGCCATGCAAGAGTTCATGTTTAGCTATTGATTGAAATTATTAGCTTTCTTTCACAAATTTGATGACTCACTGACTAACAATCCTTCTTGTTGTCCATGAACCAGGACGGTTCATAATAAGTGGGGAAGAATGTAGTGGGAGGGCCGGTTCGGCTCTCCCTCCTCACTCAAGCGAGGGGTGGTTGTGCACCATCCCTCACGTCATCAAGGGCTGGCCGGCTGCTAGCACTTCGCTGGCCGCCGGCGAGCTCGCTGCCGGCCAGTTGGACGACCGGCAACCGGCCAAGCGACCGGGAGTGTCGGTATCATGGTATGGTCAAGTTTTCAGGCAAAACGGATGACGCCCGGGTTTTGGGCTGTCGGCCGTCTGGCAGGCCTCACCGAGAAAAGTGCTAGCCAGAAAATAGAGCTATTTTCTGATGGACGGATTTATAACATCTCCATCATTTCGGTTGATGAATCAGCGATGTCCATAGAAAAAAACGAACTGCACGCGGTGTCTAGAGTCGAAAACGGAAAAACTGCGATGTCCATAGTCGGAAACGACATGACAGCAGTGCCCATGTTTGTCGTCGCACGAGCAAAAATGGCCACGGTTGATATATATTTCATGTATACATCACATTTGAAATGTTTTTGGACTTCGAGCTTCGCCGGTCGTCGCGAGCTCGCAGGAGGAGTTTTGCGGCAAAACCTCCCTACGAGCTCGTGATGACCCTGCCAAACCCCCCATTTAAACCAGTGGGTTTGTCTTAGGTTTGGGGGGGTTTGTAGGATGTGGCGCACGCTGCCGAGTCCCGCGGTGGCTGGGCCATGCAGATGCAAGGGCGAGAAAAAAAAACCCAATCCACCGATTGTGACTAAGGGGTTTGCATGTTATTGGGGGGGGGTTGCAATATGCGGCACACGTGTGATAAAAGCAAGGGAATCTGCCTCGCCCTGCTACCGCGGGGCCCGGCAGATGCCCGGGCAAGGAAAAAAAACCCCATATCCCCAAGTGTAAATAGGGGGTTTGTATGTTATTG
>SZWC01007447.1:105894-117348 GCA_023375785.1 Penium margaritaceum
GCGAAAACCATAGGCACCGATGTCTTCTCGTTTTTGACTATGGACACCGCATGGGTTCCGTTTTTCACTTTGGACAACGCGTGCAGTTCGTTTTCAACTATGGACTTCGCGGATCTATTGACCGAAACGATGGACTCCGGAGTATTTATGCCCTTTTTTGATTGGATGGTGATCTGAGTAACAAGCTCTACAGAGCTGGGGGGGAGCTAGAACCTGGAGGGTCTCCCATTGTTGTTCATTCTTGATTACTAATCAGTCACTTCCAGTTTTCAGCTGCTTTCTGGCGCTAACTCTGGTGCGCGCATCTCTGAGCAACAAACCCACAGCTCACAGACTTGGACTCTAGAGCAGCAGACTGAGGGGACAACAGACTTATGCAACGAGCGTGGAAGCATGAACATGCATCAACAATGCTGCTACCTCAACCTGCTCCATAGACTCCAGCTACGTGATCTCCGTCATTTGGGTTGGCACGGACATGCAGCGTGCTGATTTCTTGACGAAGGCACTAGCTCGCGGAGAGTTCCTGGTGGTCATTCATTATGTTGGACTTCGCCCCTTGCCTGAGAGTGGTTGAGTGTGGGGTGTGGTTGTGTCTGTGTCACATTTTTCATTGCACCAGTTGTTGTACTCGTCTTAGTACTGCACGCGTATGGACATGCGTACCTTTGGGTCATGGGGGAGTGTTGTGATTTGTGACGTTCCTGTTGACCTGTACAGTTTCCTCCGACCATTCGGCCGTGTCCATACTCGTGCAGATCCCTGATGCGGACCCTGGTGGCACTGGTGCATCATCTGGTGGCGGACTACCAGCCTGGAGCTGACCGACGACCGTTCCAGATCTCTGGATGCTACCGAGGACCTCCAGCAGTTTTTCTGTAGCACGCGGGGGTTTATCGGTGGACTGGCCGTGGGCCCGATTTGCATGTTTTTGCATTGTGTATCCACCGTTTGATGACGGATGCATGCATGTGACCAGTCGTAGCGTCCGGCTTTTGATTTTGCACATATAGGTTTAGACGGCGCAGCATTCCGATATGTCTACGCAGAGTTACGGCCAAAACAATGGTTTTGGGCCGGTTTTAGGACAAATCTTGCACTGCCGCGTGCGACACCCCCCGTGTGCCGCGACAGGTACTTATGCCATGGACTTGTCATTTTTCATTTCTCTCTGCAAATGCTATTGAAGCATTCCAAAACTTTGCATTGTGTCTTCTAGCCAGACCCTTGCCATTGTGTCCACGACATGTGACCGTCGCCACCATCTTACCAGGCACTGACTCCCAATCAGAAGCTGTGTCGCTAGGAAGCTTCCACACATCTCCTCTTCTCTTGCTCTCTTGCTAGCTTCTCTAGCAACCCTTTACTGCCTACAGTTCGCCCACCTGATTTCTAGGACAACATTTGTAGCAAAGGCGATGTCAGGAGACTTCAAAGCACCACCTCATTAAACAAGTTTCCTGGCCTCATGTCACCATTTCCATGCTGTGATTTGTAACGTTCTTGTACAGTCTACTGTGACCACTCGGCCGTGTCCATACTCATGCAGATCACTGAGGCGGGCCCTGGTGACACCGGTGCGATGACTGGCGGCGGACTACCAGCTTGGAGCTGGCCGACTACCGTTCCAGAGCCCCAGACACTACCGGGACTCCCTACTATTTTTCTGCAGCTTGCAGGAGTCTTTTCGACGGACTGGCCATGAGCCCGATTTGCATGTTTTTGCATTGCGTGTCCAGCGTTTGATGATGGATGCATGAATGTGACCAGTCGTAGCGTCCGTCTTGTGATCCTGCACGTATAGGTTAAGACGGCGTAGCATTCTGACATGTGTGCACAGAGTTATGGCCAAAAGAGTGGTTTTGGGCCGGTTTTAGGACAGCTCTTGGACCGCCGCGTGCGACACCCGCTGTGCACCGCGGCAGGTATTCATGCCATGGACCTGTCATTTTTCATCTGTCTGTGCAAATGCTATTGAAGCATTCAGACACTTTGCCTTGTGTCCCCTAGCCAAACTGTTTTTGTTGCGTGCACGAGTTGTGACTATCGTCACCGTCTGATCAGGCACTGACGCCTGGTCAACGGGAGTGTTGCTAGGAAGCTTCCTTGCATCTCCTTATGGTATCATAGCAGTGAGATAGTTCTTACTGAGCTGTGCACCAGAGACACAGCAAAGCAGCAGCAGTGAGAGTCACCGCTGTAGCAGATCCACTGGGGCCTGTGGAAGACAGCTGGTCACCGTCGACGCAACCCACACCCATCACGTGAGACCGTAGCAGCGGCGTTGCCACCGTGCCAGCAGCAGCATAGCAACAGAGCAGCAGCATAGCAACAGAGCAGCAGCAACAGCAGCGGCAGCAGCAGCGCCGTAGCAGTAGCTACAGCAGCACGTGGCGGCTGCAGCGAGTGCAGCCGCCGTCCGTAGCCGTAGTGGCGGCCGCGACAACAGCAGCGCAGTGGCAGTAGCGGCGGCAACAGCAGACGCAGCAACAGCAGCGCAGCAGTGGCAACAGTAGCAGCGCGTGGCGGCGTCAGCGAGCAGCAACCGCAGCGCATAGCAGCAGCAGTGGCATTGTGCAGCCGCTGCTGCCACTGCTGCGCACGCAGCCACGCACCTGCTGCTGCAGCTGACAACACAGCTGCAGCAACAGCTGAGCGGAAGCTGCTGCGCAGCTTCCGTGCAGCCGCCGCGGAGCGGCTTCATGCTCGCGCAGAAGAACAAGAAAGAGAAAAAAAAGAAATAGGAGGGGGAGTCGAGCTGAAGTCAGCATTTTTGCTTGCTGACGTTATCAGGTCGTGCTGACGTCAGCAACCACCTACTGACATCAGCACCATACTTAGCCAAATTTTTGGCCGGACAATAAAAACTTTCCAGGGTCTCAATGCCTCGAGAAACGCTGACGCTTTTGCAATCCGACAAACCTGACATGTCGACCCATACCGAGAGGCGACATGAACTCGTCTGACAACAAAGGGAAGGGGACAGGTGATCCCTCCTCCTCTTCTTGTGGGGTCCTGAGCCCACGCTCGCAGGCCATTGAACACCTACGGAGCCAGCAGGATGAGATGCGTCGCATACAGTGGAAGCAGACTGATGCCATCCGCACGCAGATTGATCTTATGCGTGCCCAGTCCACGGTCCTACGGCAGGTTTCCGAGGGAGCTACCGGCGTCGCGATCTCTACACAGCAGTCGGCTCAGGCACCCGTGACAGGATCTAGACATGACCCACCACCTCCAGACCTCGTGGATGATGGTCCATTCATGCCAAGCATGACAGGCGACTCCCTGGATCTTGAGATTCGAGTTCTTCAAGAGCGCCTCCGTCAGCTGCAGACGGGCACCAGATCTCCTCCGATTCCTCCGATACGATCGTCACCCGACTATCCCCGTGACTATCCCCTTCCAGGAGTCTTCCCCATCCCTTGTCCTCCTCGGTCTGCGGTTGCTCTCCCCACTGAGTGGCAACCCAAGGACTTTGAGACACCACCTCCACAGTACATGAGTGAGGACGGCTTCGACTACTGGAAGATCCTCTTTCAGGTTTGGGTTGCTTGAGAGGGAGTGTGGCCCTACTACCACAGCCTGTATCAGCCTACAAACCAAGCACAGGTGCTGACAGTAGCCAGGGCAATGCGTGAACTCCTCGATGCCATGCCACACGAGACCGTTGTTGATTTTTGCCCCTTCCTTGGCGAGTCCGGCACTGGCACCAGCACCGATCCACGCGGATGTTGGGATTTGGCCTTATCCCTACTGGCCGCAGAGACGCACGCCACTCGTGCAGCACACATTCGTGCCTTCCACTCTCTCTGTTAGGGTCCTTCGGAGCGTGCAGCCGATTACTGGCGACGCGCCATGCGCATCTACACGCGCCTTGGGACCTCAGGAGGCACACAACTGTGGGTGCTCCGTACGATGATGCTCAGAGTTCGCCTTGAGTACACTGACATCTTCACACTGTAGAGAAACGCTGTCCTTGAGCCCTTTTCAGCCACTCTGCAGCTTCTCCCCTGGGCACATCAGCTCTTCCTCCAAGTGACTTCAGCCCGCATGGTAGCCGTGGCCCATCAGGAGACTTCTCTTGATGCAGCAGTCGTCGTATCACCACCATCTTCCCTCCTGCAGTCTCCTTCTTCATCCTCCATCACGTCCTCATCTTCCTCCTTACTTTGGCCCTGCCCACACCCACTCAGACACAGGGTGTTGCATTAGTAGCTCAGGGGAAGAAGAAGAAGGGGAAGCGTTGATCAGGTGAGCGGCAGTCATAGCAGCACTCATCAACCAGTGGTAGCAGTGGACGTTCTGTTTACTACTACAACAGTGGAGGCGCCCATCGCTACACCGAGTGCCAGCAGCCGCTCGACTGGGCGCGGATTACACGTGGGCTCCAAGCTGCACATGCCCTCCATTCCACGTCCAGCACGTCATCCTCGCCATCCTCCAGACGCATGGCGGCCATGACTACAGCTGTTCTCGCTTCCTCACCGGTGAGTAGCAGTGATCCGGACCCACGCGACTGCACCATTGTTGAGTTCCAACACCTTCTGGCGCTCCGCTTTCAGGGAGGTGCGAGTGTGTTGTCATCGTTGGGTTGTCCACAGACTGTCTGTCCGTCCGATCTTGTGGCTCGTGACGACGCGTGTGGGGGAGCACCGTCAGCATGTGATGATGATGGGCTTGACTGTACCGATTGGGTTCATGAGTCTCATCTTTGTGTCCTGCATCGTTCCTCCCCACTGACGTCTCAGCGTCCCTCTGATGCCGAGTGTTCCATTGCCCATTGTATAGTGACGTCCACCAGTCGTGACTCCAGTAGCACTTGGATCATCGATTTTGGTGTCACTCATCACATGACGTGTCGTCGTAATGATTTTGTTGTCCTCGATCCTGTCACGTCTGTCCGTTCCGTCCATACAGGCTCTAGTCAGTCCTTGCCAGTCCATGGTGTTGGGGTTGTATGTTTCGACGGTCCGTCAGGCCCCTTGTACCTTTCCGACGTGTTGTTTGTGCCTGATCTTGAGCTCAGCCTGCTTTATGTGCGTGCCTGCTCACTGATGGGTCTCTTTGTGGAGCATACCGCAGACTCAGCGACTGTGACTGCTACTGACACTCACAGCGTTGTCCTTCGTGCCTCAGTCGTCGATCCTGTATCGCGTCTCTCAGACCTCCTCCCCTTGCTCTCCTTCCTCCTCCGGTCGGGTCTTTATCACTGGTGTTCTGTCTCCGGAACACGAGCGGTTGCTTCATCACTGTCTGTGTCACATGGGCTCCGATACTGTGTCAAAGCTCATTCGGACACAGCCAGCTCTTGGTCTTGATGCGGCTTCTCTCGAGAAGCCACCCAAGACCGACTGTCTCTTTTATGGTCAGGGGAAGATGCACCGATGCACCTACCCTGACTCTCGTTCATGAGCGCTTTGACCTCTCGAGCTAGTTCACTCAGACCTTCTCGGTCCTCTTCCGGTTGAGTCCCTATCTGATCGGGGCCGGTATGTTCTGACTCTGACTGACGACTTTACCCGGATGCAGTGGGTCTACAGCCTGCATCAGAAGAGCGGCGCCGCCCTTGCAGTTTGACTCTGGCTAGTGATGGCAGAGCATTTGTCACGTCACATGCTACATACTTTGCGCTCGGATCGCGGCGGTGAGTTCCTTGGCGAGATGGACGGATTCTTTGCTGAGCCCGGGATTTTTCACCAGGTCTCCGCTCCTGCTACCCCTAAGCAGAACGGTGTTTCCGAGCGCTGGAACCGCACCATGGAGGATGCGGTTTGAGCTATGCACTCTGAGTGCAATCTCACTGAGTCCTTTGTCTTTGAGAGTTTCGCTTACATGACTTGGGTCTGGAACCGCCTCCCGCACGGTTCGCTTCCGAACCATATTACACCGTATAAGCTCTGGTCTGGACACCGTGCTGACCTTCGTCTCGCTCGCGTCTGGGGATCCCTGGCCTCCGTGTGGTACACCGAGGACCAGCAGGGGTCCAAGGTCTCACCTCGGGGCCGCTTGTGTGCCTTCGTAGGCATTTCCCCCGGTCGAAGGCCTGGCGCTTCTGGGACCCTACTCTTTGTCACATCATTAAGTCACGCGATGCGCTCTTTTTCGAGTCTCTCACCTAGTGTGACCTGACTTCGATCACGGCACTCTCCGCCACACATGTNCCTACATGACTTGGGTCTGGAACCGCCTCCCGCACGGTCCGCTTCCGAACCATATTACACCGTATAAGCTCTGGTCTGGACACCGTGCTGACCTTCGTCTCGCTCGCGTCTGGGGATCCCTGGCCTCCGTGTGGTACACCGAGGACCAGCAGGGGTCCAAGGTCTCACCTCGGGGCCGCTTGTGTGCCTTCGTAGGCATTTCCCCCGGTCGAAGGCCTGGCGCTTCTGGGACCCTACTCTTTGTCACATCATTAAGTCACGCGATGCGCTCTTTTTCGAGTCTCTCACCTACCGTGACCTGACTTCGATCACGGCACTCTCCGCCACACATGTTCCTACCTGTGAGGGTTCTCAACGGATGGGGGAGACTTCTACGTGAGCAAGCACCTCTCACCAGACTGATGTGTCCGTTGAAGACCCCTTCACCTCTCGGTCTCTGGCCCTTGATGACCCGACGATCATCGCCGTCGGTCCAGAGACCTCGCGCGTACAGCCTGTTACACGCCCCATAGGTGCCCCTCCTTCTGTTCCCGTGCCTACTTTTGCGCCAGTACCTGCGTCTGCTGGCACTCCTGTTTCTGTGTCTGGTCCAGTCTCACCTAGTCCCGTACCTGCGTCTGCTGGCACTCCTGCCTCTGTGTCAGGTCCAGTCTTGCCTGCTCCTGTTGTCACACCCAACCCCGTGTCCCCCACACACACATCTCCTCGCACGACATCACCGGCTGCCTTGCCTCAGCCCCCACCAGCTGTGGTTGTGCCTGTCCCTGAGCTTGAGGTGCGCCCCACGAGCTCAGGTTACTCCCGTGATCCCGGTGGCCGTCTTCGACCACTGGATTCCAGAGCTCAACGAGCGTCGAGCCCCGCACCCAGGCGCCCCTCTCGCAGCATGGCAAGTGGCGACCCCGGCACAAAGGCCCTAGGCCTGAGTGTCCGCACTGAGCTCACAGAGGTACATCCAGCGTGCCCCGTGGGGCACGATCTCATCACTCGCGAGTTCCATATCGCTTGTGATGCAGCAGCTGATCTTGTGGTCGTCAGGCTAAGCACCGAGGCGTGTGCCCTTGCCACGCAGAGCTCTTCCCCTATGGTGCCCCACCTGGGCACCCCAAGGGAAGCTCTCTCATCACAGTATGCTGACGCTTGGCCTGCTGCCTGAGAGGATGAACTTTGCGCTATCCGACAGCACAGAGTGTAGGAGCTTATCGACCTTCCGCCTGGGAGGAAGGCTATTCAGGTCAAGTGGGTCTTTCGCAAGAAAGTTAAGTCAGATGACTCACTGGAATGCTACAAGGCCCGCTTGGTCGTCAAGGGGTACTCTCACATTGAGGGCTTCGATTACACTGACACTTTTGCCCCTGTCGGCCACATGACCTTAGCTCGAGCTCTGTTCGGTATAGTGGCTCAGCATGACTGGGAACTGCACGAGATGGACGTGAACAATGCATTCCTCCATGGCTCTCGGGAGATCACCGGCACTTTGACTCGTGCGGGATATGTACAGAGCGAGGTAGATCCCTCACTCTTGATCCTACCGACACCCGAGCGGTTCACCGCCATCCTGGTCTATGTCGATGACCTTCTGGTCGCGTCTCCGTCAGTGGAAGCTGTGAATGAGGCCAAGGATGTCCTCCAGATTGCCTATGGGATGAAGGATCTCGGTCCTGCATCAGTGTTTCTTGGTATGGAGATCGTGCGAGATCGCAGGCGTCGGACACTGTTGCTTCATCAGGCCCGATACGCACGAGTCGTGGGGGAGCGTTTCAGCGATCTCCTTGGTGTAGTGCCCACCGCTTCCACGCCTCTTACGCCCGATGGGCAGGATACCCTGAAGGTGGATGATCCCACACAGCTGGGGGAGACAGTGGACGTGACCTTGTACCTCCGTCTCATCGGATCTCTGATGTACCTCGCCACTACCACACGTCTGGACATCGCTTTCGCTGTCAACCTCCTCCCACAGTTTTCGCAGGGTCCACGTGCTAGAGCCCTTCACGTTGCTGTACGAGTGGTGCGGTACGTGGTCTCCACGCCGTACCTCGGACTCTGCTTTCGTCGCCGTTCGATGGTCCTTGACGGCTACATTGACAGCGACTGGGCCTAGAGCCCAGATGGACATAGCCATAACGGCTACGTCTTCCTGCTCGGCGGTACCACTCTGTCTTGGCGTAGCGGGAAGGAGGGCTGCATCGCACGTAGCTTGTCGGAGGCAGAGTACGTTGCTTTGGACGCAAGGGCTGCTGAGGCGGTATGGCTACAGCGCCTGTTTCTTGAGCTTGGTCAGTCAGCACCCGCCATTGTGCTTCGTTACGACAACCAGAGTGCTCTCGCCATTACAGAGAACTCTGGTGTCTTTCACGCTCGCATGAAGCACATTGCGGTTGAGCATCACTTTGTGCGTGATCCGGTGGAGGGACACGTGATCTCCGTGATGTGGGTTGGCACTGACATGCAACGTGCTGATTTCTTGACGAAGGCACTAGCTCGCGGAAAGTTCCTGGTGGCCATTCGTTCTGTTGGGCTTCGCCCCATGCCTGCGCGTGGTTTAGTGTGGGATGTGTGTCCGTGTCCCATCTGTTTTACACTCACTATTGTACTTGTCCCATTGGTGCACGTGTATGGACTTGCGTACCATCGGGTCATGGGGGAGTGTTGTGATTTGTGGCGTTCTTGTACAGTCTACTGTGACCACTCGGCCGTGTCCATACTCGTGCAGATCACTGAGGCGGGCCCTGGTGACACCGGTGCGACGACTGGCGGCGGACTACCAGCTTGGAGCCGGCCGACCACCGTTCCAGAGCCCCGGGCATCTGGAGTTGTGCGCCGCGGCAGGTATTTATGCCATGGACCTGTCATCTGTCGCCTCTCTCTGCAAATGCTATTGAAGCATTCAGACACTTCCCGTTGTACCCCCTAACCAAACTCTTGCCATTGCGTGCACAACTTGTGATTATCGCCACCATCTGTCCAAGCATTGACTCCTGGTCAATGGGAGTGCTGCTAGGAAGCTTCCTTACATCTTTTCATACTAAGCGTACCCCAATTGTGAACATCTCTGGGTTCCTACCTGCCCCCTCATTTTATGTGAGAGGTTACACTAGTTTCCTGATGAATTTGGCCAACAAAGGGTGTTGAGTTACCCCTCTGGTTCTCTCTCTGGCATATCCACCATTGATGAAGGCATGTGGAGACCGCCTTCTCTCCCCCTACATTGAACCGGGGATGCCAAGGTTCCAACAAAAGCATTACCTTCGTCCTTGAATCAGTCTAATCATGTGCAGTGCAAGCCAATGAATGAGATTTGTGAATATGTACACACCATGTTTTCACCCTGTTTCCCAAGCAGTCACAATGTGCCACATACTTCTGTGCATGAAACGTCACGCCATGGACGCAACTTTCTCGCAGAGTCTACACGGCAGACTGGAGAACCCGAGCGCAATAGCCCGGGTGAAGTTCCCCCACACGCCGCATGCTCGCCACGCGTGGTACCGCATGTACCGCACTGCAGCACGAGCACAGCAGCCAACAAACAAGACAAAACACACCGAGCGGAGCAGGATGCTAAGCACGGCGTCGACGCGTCCCAGCGGGCTGTCTCAAACCCATGACACATGACTGTCTCAGCAGAAAGCATCACGAGTCTCCACCCCCACACGTGACGTCTAAGCGGCCGTCACCCGACACCACTGTCTGGACTATGGCGTGGGAACATCGAAGACATCTTGGGAAATGTCTGAGAGCAGGGAGATAGTCCACAGTAGGCAACGCCTACTGTGGAGCTTTCCTCCCAGAAACCCTCATGCACACAGTGACGCGCAGAAATGCGTGTGCTGTTTGCACAAATGCATTTCTACGTGTGCTCTTTTGCACGTGCATTTCCAAAAAAAAGGCGCATGCGGAAATGCACGAGCGAGAGGCGGAGGTAGATTACGGCACACACAGAAGCACACATGGAAAGCACGAATGGAATTTCACGTGCGAAAAAGCGCAGATGGAAAATTCATGTGCTGAAAAAGCACACGCGGAAGCCGTCTCCACAGTCACACCTGGGTCACTGTGGATGGCTCTGATGGTGCTCGTCAGCTCCTCCCACGACTTGAACTTGGAGAGGTCTATGAACGAGTCTGGAGGCGCAAAGCTTGCCACGTCTGGCGCGCCCAGGTAGATGGGCACAGCACCTGAAGACGAAGCGGTGGCAGGAAAGAACAGGTGGTGGACAAGGCTGGGTGGCAGACAAAAGAAAGAAAGAGAAAAGTGCGGCAGACAAAGCAAAGGCAGACAAGGGATAGGCATCTGGAGTCCAGACGACGAGGAGGGGCGAAGCATTGCGATGCCACTCACATTCATTCATGGGCACGATTGGAGGACCACCGCACCGAGACAGCTCATAACAAACATGACGAACACCTCCGTCAACACAATGTCTCAAGAATGAGACTCCTTCTCGCAAGTGTGTGCCCAAACGCATACCACAAACGCATGCCACAAACGCATGCCACAAACGCATGCCACAAACGCATGCCACGAACGCATGCCACAAACGCATGCCACAAACGCATGCCACAAACGCATGCCACAAACGCATGCCACAAACGCATGCCACAAACGCATGCCACGAACGCATGCCACAAACGCATGCCACAAACGCATGCCACAAACGCATGCCACAAACGCATGGCATGGGCCTTTGTCGTGCACATAGGCACAATCTCTCCGGATGCGCCACGAGAGTTGATCCGACTGTGGCTCACAGGAACTGCACTGCACTCGGCAGTGTGAGACTCGGCAGTGTGAGACTCGGCAGTGTGAGACTCGGCAGTGTGAGACTCGGCAGTGTGAGACTCGGCAGTGTGAGACTCGGCAGTGTGAGACTCGGCAGTGTGAGACTCGGCAGTGTGAGACTCGACAGTGTGAGACTCGGCAGTGTGAGACTCGGCAGTGTGAGACTCGGCAGTGTGAGACTCGACAGGCATTCCCAGCGACAGAGTGAAACAGCAGCGCAATGTGCGTGGTGGGTTGTCGAGTAGATGTGCGCCCTTGCTCTTTCAACGGGAGATGAAGATAACGGATCACTGGATTCAGCACTTAGAGGCAGACGAGACCACCAGAGGGGTTGTGCTGCATTCTGGCTGCTGAGCCATTTGTTGCTTGAGAACACCACTGGGCAGCGGAGGAGGTTGCGAATGCTTGGGCAGCGGAGGAGGTTGCGAATGCTTGGGCAGCGGAGGTGCAGGATGGACGGCAGGCCACATTGGAGAGACGATGTGGGAAGGCACAAGAGAGGGGGAGG